>JAMKQA010004907.1:0-29231 GCA_024699735.1 Posidonia australis | reverse complement strand
TAATTAAGCTTGTTTTATCTGTTAAATAATCTCCTTGTATGTAATTTGTCATTAATCTGTAAAAACCGATCTAAGTAATTAAAAAGTGTTAATTCTCTATTCACCCCCCCTCTAGAGGAGCTATCCGATCCTACAAATACCACCTATGAAAGAAATTTATCTCCTGCTTCGAAAAGAAGCTGAGTGACTAGGACAAGTTTGACTATGTCCTATCTACACATACACCATGCAATGCGAGATAAGAGCAAAGCAGACACAAAGCTTCGGCAAATCATAAAAGCCACTCGCCTTGTGCTGCATGGCCTCCTAGCATAAGTCCTAGAAGGCTGTAATGGAGGAGCGCATTCAAAATCAAATAACTTAAAATGCGCCCAAAAGAAGGAAGAGCATGAAAAGCCAGGTATTTCATCATTTCATAAGTCCAAGAAGGTAGTGATGGGCGGGTACTCAAAATGGGGTGAGACAACTGGCGAACAAGTAGATGTACTGTTATAACATAAGTCCGAGAAGGTAGTGATGGGCCGGCATCTACAGAAAAATAACCTGAGAGGGGAACCCCTAAAAGTAAAAAAGAGAAGAAAAAGGAAAATAATAGCCAAAACCCTTGGGTAAGTTATAGCGCATTAGAGCCAACCACCGACAAGTAGCACAAAAGCTATAATTGATGCTGAGAGCTTGTTGAACCTTAAGTCCGCCCGACTCTTCCACCCATAGGCAAGGGGCAAGAAAATCATAGAAACTCAAGGACTAAGTAAATAAGGGAAACAATACTCAACTAAGGTTAATACGAAGTCCTAAGTCCTCAGAACGCTAAGGCATAGTGGAAGGGATAACTCTCTCACCTTAGATAATACAAGGTAGCAATGCTAAATGCATAAGAGGGAGGGTTATGACTGCACTCATCATAATCATCAATCATCAAAAAAAAACTCAGAAAATTCCAAAAAAAATCAGAAACTCCAAAAAAAATCAAAAAATTTAAAAATCCAAAAAAATCAGAAAACCAAGAAAAGCAAAAAATATAATAAGTAGTGCCATCCACCTTATCTACAAGTGAAAACCTCGTAAGTAAGGAAACTGGAATTGGTCTGGCTAATGATGCAACCATCAATCCACCAAATTTTGGAGTTAAACATCCTACTCAAGTGTGCCTTCACGGTTTGTGTGCGTTTTTCTCCACAAAGACATTGCTTCGCAATGATTTTTATAGCATTCATGGATGACTCACCTTTGATGTCCACTAGGCTCCAGTTGTCCATCTCCTAGTTGAGGCCAAGACTAATTCCCTCCACCTAATTTCAAATATAGGGGAGCAAGGATAACATTATAGTACTTTTCCTAAGCAACTTAGCCAACCCTTTGCGGTAGGGAAATGTACACCTTTGATTACTAACTTGTTTATTAAGTGTGTAGGTATCATCCCCACTACGTGTTAGAAAATAAAGCCCCACCGTACCATTACGCAATGTCCCACCGAGAATGGACTCCCATCTTTGGAGTTCCAACCATGTACACAGACACACAACTATGACTAAGAGACAAACCCCGGTTTGGCGAAGGAAGGGTTCACTCCTTCACTTGGTTCTTTATTCATAGAACTTCTTTACTTACCAAGTCAAGTTGTGGGATGATGGTCCTTTTCTGAGAGTATTGGTCATGCTCGAAGATGGAAAACACTTGACCATAACAAATTGCATTCATGCATCTTGCATATGCCTATATGACTAGAGACCACTATTACCCCACTAGCCTAACCTTCCATATGGACCATTCATTGCATCAAGTGTTGACTCTACATTTGCATTTGTTTGCTTGAACCATGCATCCATGCATTTAGGACTCATGCATTGGAAGTGGAGCATGGATGGAGAAATGTTCTTCAAGAGTATTAGAAACCCTTAAAACGTGTGATCCTCCCAAAGCCTAATCAAATCAAACCTATCTTCCTTTGTTCCAATTCGACCAAACTCTCAAACAAGAAGTCGCAACTATTATCTCTTTATTTACCTTAGTTTTGCCTTGTTGAACTGTCACTCTACATGGTTGAGATGGTCCCGAAACTGAGTCAGTTCATCTTCTCACTTTTTGGTTGTGCGAGCATGTTCCAAAATCAATAGGTGTAGACTTTTTGGAACCCTATGGCAGATATTTAATAGGTGTAGACTTTTTGGAACCCAATGGCAGATCATTTGAGAATGGGCTCCCTAGTTCAGGAAATGCTCAATGAGGATATCTTTCTTACTTTGGAGTTGATCTTGTTCCAAAATCAACTCCAAGAAGGGGCATCTGTAGACATCCCAATTTCACATTTCTTAGAGTTTATCTAGGATAGGAACCCCTGAGGCGTCCTAGATAACATGGCTAAGGATTTATAACCTATTTTCTAGATTTTCTATGATTTCATGGAATTTCTGAAGTATTTTTGGGTTTTTAATAGATCTCTGTGGAATAAGATAAAAGACAGGGGGGAAAATGCAAAAAGATCAAGAAGTTACCACTTTGGAAGGCGACATGACTAGTTGCCAACTTTAGAAGCGACAAGACTAGATGCCATATCCAGAACCGACATGACTTATTGCCACATTGACAGGCTACAAGTCTCATCGCCACATGTACAGGCAACAATAATCTTGGACTTCTCTCTCTAGATAATTTGTCATCCTAGGCTTTAATATGATATTTAGGATATTTATGAATGTTATTACGATTTTTCCCATAATTATTATAATTTCAATAATTTTCTAGCAATTAAATATCTATACATATCACATAAATCATTATAAATGACAAATAATTCCAGAAAATTCTAGAAATTTGGATGACTTGATAATTAAGATTATTTATCTTTATTTTTATATTATATTTGAGATAGCTTATATTTAATTGAAGATAATGCCAAGAAAATAAAGATAAAATCCAAAAATCAAGATAATTACGAATCTAAACTAAATTTGATTTATCCTTGATTTTAATTGATGATTTCTCGTAATTATTAAGGATTTAATTTTCAAATCCAATTTACTTGATATTTTTAGTGGATTTGGAATTTGGAAATTAATCTAAAATATCTTTCAATTACAAGTATGATTTTTCAGAATTGATTTGATCAATATTTGATAATAGATTCGTAATGAATATTTGAGATCTTGATTTTCAAAATTATACCTTTTCAGTAGCTCGTTACAACATACACCTGCGACTAGCTGACGTGGCATATCTCTTGCCATTTAGCTGTTGATTCACCACATACGTTGAATCCAAGATCTTCTGTCTCATCGCCTATACTTGTGGTGACTGAGAGATTCTGTCACCTATCTAATAGGCGACGAACACTATAAAGGTTTTTTGCCATATTTTACAAGTTTAATCCTTGCCTTTGATCTCTCACTCATCATTAGTGAGATCTGGAGTCCCCAAACTCTATAAATTGGCCTTTAGGTCAAGAGCTTGAGGGAAGGCACATCAAAATCTTAAGGAGCTATCTTTAAGCCCTAGAAAGGAGAGAAAGAAAGAGTTCAAAGAGAGAGAGAGAGAGCCATAGCCCCTCTTCCATGTCCATCTTCTCCTAGAAGCTCAGATCCCAACGATCCAGTCCCTTTCTACAACCATAGCGTGTCTTCGGAGCTCTGTAAACTGGCCTCCACTTCCTTATCCACTCCACAGCCTACGAGGGTGAAGGAAGTATTTCTTCTAATTTACTTCATCATATTATCATAAAAAACTTACATACATTATTAACCCATGGCATATGCATACGAGGACAACCCCCCGGTTAGTGTTTAGTTGCATGTTTATGTTTTTCTTTTGTTATCTTTTTTTATTTATTTACTAGACCTAGTCTAATCCATTTTCATTTGTTTTTCTTATTTGTTTTGAAGGAAGGAATACTACATACGCACGAGGACGCTGTTGGGCAACATCCTGTCGTCGATCTAATAAACCGAGAACCCACACAACCACAACCACATCTCTTGTAGGCATCTTGTCAATCGGCTTCAGCAAAGGGCAAGTGGCGATCATAAATAATCATCGAAGTGAGTGGACATGATGGTGATTCTACAATATGCCCAAAAATATTTCCACAGAAATTGGCGATCACGATGGGACCGATTTAAGACAACCCCCATGCTTTGTAAGTTGTTCTTCCCTTTCTTTTCATTTATTCTTCATTTATGTTTTAGATTTAGGTGCAGTTCTAGGTTTGGGAAGTCATGCATGTAGGTTTTCAAGACGACCAACCCTCTTATTTTGTTTTTTTTCTAGAAAATAATTGCCCTATGTTTTCAACCGCTGATTTGTAAGGCACCGAGTCTCACTACCTTTGAAAGGGGTGACTCATATCAACACCTATCATATAGACAATAGAAACTATAGCCTATTTCCACTACAGGTTTTTTTTCGATGTTTCTTGTTTGTGGTATTTTTCTTGGCTTGCAGTCACAATATAAGAAGAAATAACATCTTGTCCATTGTCTTTTAGATTTTGAATGGTATTTAGCCTTTTTTTCCATCCACCAATAGGGTGGATACTATTTGTTTTGTAATAATGTTGGGAGTTCCTTCAGAAAGTCTTCTTTCTAGTTAAGAACAATCTGTGTGGACAAAGTCTTTGTTTTCTTTTCAGGATTTTTGCTCCAAGTGAATGAATTCCATTTGCCTTTCTCGACTTCGCTCTTGGTGGATGAAGTCTTGCTTTTCTTTTTTGGACTTTCGCTTTGAGCAAATGAAAACCATTTTCTTTTGTGAATTCTCTCTAGGTGAATGAAATCGAGCTTTCCTTTTCTAGATTTTCACTCTATGTGGAGGAAATCCCTTGCTTTTCGTGATTCTGCTCCAAGTCGATGATGTCCTGCTTTCCTTTTCCAAATTTTCACTCCAGGCAAATGAAATCCCTTGCTTTTCGTGATTCCACTCCAGGTGGATGATTTCTTGCTTTCCTTTTCCAGATTTTCGCTCTAGGCAAACAAAATCCATTGCATTTCACAACTTCACTCCAAGCAGACGATGTCTTGCTTTGTTTTTGGGATTTTCGCTCAAGTGGACGAAATCCATTCGCTATTCATGACTTCACTCTAAGCAGACGAAGTCTTACTTTCTTTTTCTTAATTTTCACTATAGGTGGACGTAATCCCTTGTTTTTCGAGACTTCACTCTAAACGGATGAAGTCTTACTTTCATTTTCTACATTTTCGCTCAGGTGGACGAAATCCATTACTGTTCGATACTATGATCTGAACGGACAAAGTTTTGCTTTCTTTTAGTGATTTTCACTTTAAGTGGACAAAATCTATTTGCTTTTCATGAATTCACTCGAGGCAAACAAAGTCTTGCTTTTATTATGGATTATAGCTCCACGTGGACAAAATCCATTTGCTTTTCGTGACTTCACTCTAGGCAAACAGAATCACTTGCTTTTTGTGATTTCACTCCGGGCAGATGAAGGCTTGCTTTCCTTTCCTAGATTTTCACTTTGGTCAGACAAAATCTATTGCTTTTCACAAATTCATTTTGAGAGGACGAAGTCTTGCTTTCTTTTTGGGATTTTTGCTCTAGACAGATGAAATCCAATTGCACTTCGTGACTTCACTCTGGGCGGACGAAATCATGCTTTTAATCTGGATTATAACTTTGTGCAATCAAAATTCATTTTCTTTTCTTGACTTCACTCTAGGTGGACAAAATCCATATCTTTTCGTGACTTCACTCTGGGGGAACGAAGACTTTCTTTCCTTTTCAAAATTTTCACTCTAGGTAGACAAAATCCCATGCTTTTTGTGACTTCGTTTCAAGCAAATGGTGTCTTGCTTTCCATTTTAGGGTTTCCGTTCCACGTTGACAAAATCCATGGCTTTTCGTTACTTCGATTTGGGTGGACTAAGTCTTGGTTTTCTTTTCTGTAATTTCGCTTTGGGGAAACGAAATCCATTTGCTTTCCGTGGCTTCGTTCTAAGTGGATGAAGTCTTGCTTTCCTTTTCTGTATTTCTCTCCTAGTGGATAAACTCTATTGGTTTTCTTGACTTTACTCTAGATGGATGAAGTCATGCATTCCATTTTTTAATTTCTGCTTTGGACAAACGAAATCCATTTGCTTTATGTGACTATGTTTCAAGCGAACAAAATCTTGCTTTACTTTTTTGGATTTTTGCTTCGGGCAGATGAGATCCCTTGCTTTTCGTGACTTCACTTTGAGCAGACGATGTCTTGCTTTCCTTTATTAAAATTCACTCCAAGAAGAGGAAATCCATTACTTTTCGTGACATCACTCCAAGCAGACGATGTCTTGGTTTTCTTTTCTAAATTTACACTCCGAGTGGACGAAATTCATTTGCTTTTTGTGGCATCGCTCCTAGAAGATGAAGTCTTGCTTTCCATTTCTTGATTTTCATGCTGAGTCGATGAAATCCATTGCTTTTCATGATTTCGCTCTGGGCGGACAAAGCCTTGCTTTCCTTTTCTAAATTTTCTCTTCGAGTGGACAAAATCCATTTGCTTTCCGTGGCTTCGTTCTAAGTGGATGAAGTCTTGCTTTCCTTTTCTGTATTTTCTCTCCTGGTGGATAAACTCTATTGGTTTTCTTGACTTTACTCTAGATGGATGAAGTCTTGCTTTCCATTTTTTAATTTCTGCTTTGGACAAACGAAATCCATTTGCTTTACGTGACTATGTTCCAAGCGAACAAAATCTTGCTTTACTTTTTTGGATTTTTGCTTCGGGCAGATGAGATCCCTTGCTTTTCGTGACTTCACTTTGAACAGACGATGTCTTGCTTTCCTTTATTAAAATTCACTCCAAGAAGAGGAAATCCATTACTTTTCGTGACTTCGCTCCAAGCAGACGAAGTCTTGGTTTTCTTTTCTAAATTTACACTCCGAGTGGATGAAATTCATTTGCTTTTTGTGGCATCGCTCCTAGAAGATGAAGTCTTGCTTTCCATTTCTTGATTTTCACGCTGAGTCGATGAAATCCATTGCTTTTCATTATTTCGCTCTGGGCGGACAAAGCCTTGCTTTCCTTTTCTAAATTTTCTCTTTGAGTGGACAAAATCCATTTGCTTTCTGTGGCTTCGTTCTAAGTGGATGAAGTCTTGCTTTCCTTTTCTATATTTTCACTCAGGGTGGAAGAAATCTATTTGCTTTTCGTGACTTCTCTATGAGTGGACGAAGCCTGGCTTTTCTTTTCTAAATTTTCATTCTAGGTGCATGAAATCCCTTGCTTTTCAGGACATCGCTTCGAGCGAATGAAGTCTTGCTTTCATTTTCAAGATTTTTTCTCAAGGCAAATTAAATCTAGTGCCTTCCGCAACTTCGCTGTAAGCAAACATAGTCTTTCTTTCATTCCAGGATTTTTGCTCCAAGCGAATGAAATCCATTTTCTTTTCAAGACTTCACTTTGGGTGGACGAAGTCTTGCTTTCCTTTTCTACATTGTCACTTTGGTTGGACGAAATGCATTTCTTTTCGTGACTTCGCTTTGGGCAGATGAAGTCTTACTTTCTTTTTCTTGATTTTTGCTTTGGGCAGACGAAGTCTTACATTGTCTATTTCCTTTTTGTGACTTTTTTCCAAGTGGATGAAGCCTTGCTTTCCTTTTCTGGATATTCGCTGTGGGTGGACAAAATCCCTTGCCTTTCATGACTTCGCTTCAAGCAAATGATGTATTGCTTTCCTTTTCTGGATTTTCGCTATAAGCAGACAAAATCCTTTCCTTTTCATGACTTCGCTCTGGGCCGACGATGTCTTGGTTTTCTTTTCAAGATTTTTGCTCTAGGCGAATGAAATCCATTTTCTTTTCATGACTTCGCTCTTGGAAGATGAAGTATTGCTTACCAATTCTGGATTTTCATACCAGACAGACAAAATCCATTTGCATTTCGTGACTTATCTCTTGGCGGATGAAGTCTTTCTTTCCTTTTCTGAATTTTAGCTTTGGGTGGACGAAATCCATCACTTTTCATGACTTCGCTACTGGTAGACGAAGTCTTGCTTTCCGTTTTTGAATTTTCACTCCATGTGGACAAAATCCATTTGCTTTTCGTGACTTCTATTTAGGTAGACGAAGTCTTGCTTTCCAAATTTGGATTTTCTCTCCGAGTGGATGAAATCCATTGCTTTTCGTGACTTCACTCTAGATGGATGAAGTCTTGCTTTCCTTTTCTAGATTTTGCTTTGGGTAGACGAAATCCATTTACTTTCCATGGCATCACTCTTGGCAAACGAAGTCATACTTTCCATTTTTGGATTTTCACTCTGGGAGGATGAAATCCCTTGCTTTTCGTGCCTTCGCATCGAGCAATCAATGTCTTGCTTTCATGTTTGGGACTTTCACTCCGTGTAGACAAAATCCATTACTTTTTGTGACTTTTCTCTAGGCAAATGAAGTCTTGGTTTTCTATTTTGGATTTTCGTACCAAGTAGATGAAATCCTTTTGCTTTCCGTGACTTTGCTCCTGATGGATGAAGTTTTACTTTCCATTTCTGGATTTTCGCTCCAGGTGAACGAAATCCATTTGCTTTTCTTCACTTCTTTCAGGCAGATGAAGTCTTACTTTCCTTTTCTATATTTTCACACTAGTCGAACGAAATCCTTTACTTTTTGTGACCTTGCTCCAAGCAGATGAAGTCTTGCTTTCCTTTTCTAGATTTATGCTCCAAGCAGACGAAATCCAATGCTTTTCACTACTTTGCGTTGTGCAAACAAAATCATGCTTTCTTCTTGAGATTTTTGCTCCAGGTAGACGAAATTCATTTGCTTTATGTGACTTCACTCTGGGTAGATGAAGTCTTGCTTTCTTTTTGGATTATAGCTCTAGGCAGACGAAATCCATTTGGTTTCCGTTTGTTCGCCCCAGCCGAACGAAGTCTTGCTTTCCTTTTCAGGATTTTCGCTTTAGGTGGACAAAATCCATTTGCCTTTTGTGACTTCTTTCTGGGTGGACAAAGTATTACATTCATTTTCGAGATTTTCACTCTAGCTGACCAAAGTCCCTTACTTTTCATGACTTCGCTCCGAGCGGATGTAGTCATGCTTTTCTTTTCTAGATTTATGCTCTAGGTGAGACAAAATCCAATGCTTCTCACTAGTTCTCTCCGAGCAAATAAAATCATGCTTTCTTCTCAGGATTTTCGCTCGAAGCAAATGAAACCCATTAGCTTTTCGTGACTTCACTTTGGGCAGACAAAGTCTTGCTTTTTTTTCTAGATTATAGCTCTAGGAGGATGAAATCCATTTACTTTCATGACTTCATCCTAGGCAGACGAAGCCTTGCTTTCCTTTTCAAGATTTTCACTCTAGGTGGACAAAATCCATTACTTTTCTTGACTTCTCTCCTAACGCATCAAGTGTTGCTTTCCTTTTTTGGATTTTCTCTTCGCGCGGATGAAATCCCTTGCTTTTTGTTACTTTGCTTCAAGTAGACAAAGTCTTGCTTTCCATTTCTGGATTTTCACTCTTGGTAGACGAAATCCATTGCTTTTTGTTACTATGCTTAGAGCGAATGAAGTCTTGGTTTTCATTTCTAGAATTTTGCTCTGGGTAGACAAAATCCATTTGCTTTTCGTGACTTCACTCCTGGTAGTCAAAGTCTTGCTTTCCTTTTCGAGATTTTCACTCTGAGTGGACGAAATCTATTGCTTTTCGTGACATTGCTCCTTGCAGACGATGTCTTGCTTTCCTTTTCTAAATTATCACTCCTAGCAAAAGATATCCATTTGCTTTTTGTGACTTCGCTCCAAGCGAACGAAGGCTTATTTTCCTTTTCTGGATTTTCTCTCTGGTTGAATAGAGTCCATTGCTTTTCATGATTTCACTCCAAATGATCAAAGACTTGCTTTCGTTTTCTTGATTTTTGCTCTAGGCTAACGAAATTCATTTGCTTCTCGTGACTTTACTCCAAGCGAACGAAACCAATTGCTTTTCATGTCTTCACTCTTGGCAGACAAAGTCTTGCTTTTATTCAGGATTATCGCTCTGGGTGGACCAAATCCATTTGCTTTTTATGACTTCGCTCTTGGCAGACGATATCCCTTGCTTTCATGACTTTGCTTCATGCAGATGAATTTTTTCTTTCCTTTCCAAGATTATCGCTTTAGACAAACAAAATTCATTACTTTTTGTAGCTTCACTCCAATCAAAGGAAGTCTTGCTTTCTTTTTGGGATTTTTTCTCCAGCAGAATGAAATCCATTTACTTTTCGTAACTTCACTCATGGCAGACGTAGTCTTGCTTATTCTAGATTATAGCTCTTGGCAGGTGAAATCCAATGCTTTTCATGACTTCGCTCAAGACAAATGAAGTCTTGCTTTCCTTTTAGGATTTTTGCTCTAGGCGGATGAAATCCATTTGCTTTTTGTGACTTCACTCTGGGCATATGAAGTCTTGCTTTCCATTTTAGGATTTTTTTTTTCTAGGTGGATGAAATCCATTGCATTTTGTGAATTCACTCCATATGGATGAAATCTTGCTTTCTATTTCTTGATTTTCGGTTTTGGTGGGCAAATTTTATTTGCTTCTCGTGACTTCACTCCAACTAGACAAAGCCTTGCTTTCCTTTTCTAGATTTTTGCATTGGATAAACAAAATCCCTTACTTTTAATGACTTCACTTCGAGTGGATGATTTCTTGCTTTCGATTTCTAGATTTTTGCTCTGGGTGGGTGAAATCCATTGTTTTTTGTTACTTCACTCCAGGCAAAAGAAGTCTTGGCTTTCTTTTCTAGATTTTTGCTCCAGGTGGACGAAATCCATTTGCTTTTTGTGACTTCGCTTCTAGCAAACGAAGTTTGACTTTCCTTTCCTTGATTTTTGCTCTGGGTGGATGACATCCATTGCTTTTCATGACTTTGCTCTGGGTGGACGAAGTCATGCTTTAGTCATGCTTTCGTTTTCTAGATTTTGCTCCAGATGGATGAAATGCCGTGCTTGTCATGACTTCACTTGTGAAGATGAAGTCTGCTTTCTTTTTCTTGATTTTCGCTCTAGGTAGATGAAATCCATTTTTTTTTGTGACTTCGCTCCTCACTAACGAAGTTCTTGTTTTCTTTTCTGGATTTTTGCTCTAGGCAGGAAAAATCCATTTGCTTTTCATAACTTTGCTCTAGGTGGATGAATTCCTACTTTTCTTTTTCTTGATTTTTTGCTTTGGGTGGATGAAATCCATTGCTTTTCATGACTTCGCTTTGGACAAACGAAATCTTGCTATCCTTTTCTTGATTTTCACTTAGGAGAACAAAATCCTTTTACTTTATGTGACTTTGCTTCTAGCAAATGAAGTTTTGCTTTCCTTTTCTAGATTTCTACACCAAGCAAGACGAAATCCCTTGCTTTTCGTGGCTTTGCTTCTGACTAATGATGTATAGCTTTCCTATTCAAAATTTTCACTTCAAACGGACCTAATCCCTTGCTTTTTGTGACTCCAGGTGGATGAAGTCTTGCTTTTCTTTTCTAGATTTTCCCTCTAGGTGGATGAAATCCATTGCTTTTTGCCACTTCGCTCCAAGAAGACAAAGTCTAGCTTTCTTTTCTAGTTTATCGCTCCAAGCAGACAAAATCCATTTGCTTTCTGTGACTTCACTCTGGGTGGATTATAGCTCCGAGCAAATGAAATCCATTTGCCTTTCATGATTTCACTCTAGGTAGACGAAGTCTTGCTTTCCTTTCCTAGATTATCACTATGGGTGGACATAATCCATTGCTTTTCGTGACATCACTTCGAGCAGATGAAGTCTTGCTTTCCCTTTCTGGATTTTTGCTCTAGGCAAATGAAATCCATTTGCATTGCATGACTTCACTCTGAGCGGACAAAATCTTGCTTTCCTATTCTATAATTTCGCTCCTAGTAGACAAAATCCAATGCATTTTGTAACTTCGCACTGGGAGGATGAAGTCTTGCTTTCCTTTTCTGGATTTTTGCTCTAGGCAAATGAAATCCACTTGCTTTTCGTGACTTCGCTCCGTGCAAATGAAGTTTTGATTTCCTTTTCAGTATTTTCTGTCTACGTGCACAAATTCCATTGCTTTTCGTGACTTCACTTTGGGCAGGCGTAGTCTTACTTTCCTGTTGTTGATTTTTGCTCCAAGAGGTTGAAATCCATTTGCTTTTCATGACTTCCTTCGAGTAGACAAAGGCTTGCTTTCCTTTTCTTTATTTTTTCTCTAGGCAAATGATATCCATTTTCTGTTTGTGACTTCGCTCCAAGTGAACAAAGTCTTACTTTCCTTTTCTAGATTTTCAGTCTGGGCTAAAAAAATCCATTTGGTTTTCGTGACATTGCTTCTGGAGGATGAAGTCTTGCTTTCCGTTTCTTTAGTTTTGCTCTAATGAATGAAATCCATTTGCTTTTTATGACTTCGCTATGAGAGGATGAAGTCTAGCTATACTTTTCTTGATTTTCTCTTCAGGCAGACGAAATCCATTACCTCTCGTGACTACACTCTAAGCAGACAAAAGTTTTCTTTCCTTTTCTGGATTTTCACTCTAGGAAGACAAAATCCAATGCATTTTGTGACTTCGCTAAGGGCGAACGAAATCCATTGCTTTTTGTTACTTCACTCCTTATGGACAAAGTATTCCTTTCCTTTTCTAGATTTTTAGTCCAAGTAGAAGAAATACATATACCTTTCAATACTTCTCTCCAAGTGGACAAAATCCCTTGCATTTGCAACTTCCTAGCATGCAAAAGAGGACATGCCTTCTTTTTTGGATTTTTGCTCCAAATGGAAGAAATCCATTGCGTTTTGTCATTTTGCTTAGGGAAAACGAAGTCTTGCTTTCCTTATCTGGATTTACACTTTGGGTAGACGAAATCCAATTGCTTTTTGTGACATTGCTCCAAGTAGACGAAGTCTACGTACCCTTTTCTAGATTTCACTTTCGGTGAAGGAAATCCTTTACTTTTCATGACTTCACTTCAAGCAGACCAAGTCTTGCTTTCCTTTTCTGGATTTTCACTCTAGGTGGGCGAAATCCATTGCTTTTCGTTACTTTGATCCAGGTCGATGAAGTCTTGGTTTTCTTTTCTGGATTTTCACTCCAGGTAGACAAAATCAATTTGCTTTTTTTGACTTTGCTTCGGGCAAATGAAGTCTGACTTTCCTTTTCTCAATTTTTGCTCTGGGTGGACAACATCGATTTCTTTTCATGAATTTGCTCTGGCAGACAAAGTCATGCTTTCCTTTTCTGGATATTCACTCTAAACGGATGAAATCCCTTGCTTTTCGTGACTTCGCTCTAGGCAAACAAAGTCTTGCTTTCTTTTTTCAGAATTTTGCTCCAAGCGAACAAGATCCATTTGCTTTTCGTGACTTCACTCACGGTGAACGAAATCCAGTTGCTTTTCGTGACTTCACTTAGGGCGAATGAAGTCTTGTTTTTTTTTTTGGATTTTAACTAAGGGTTGTAGAAATCCATTTGCTTTTGGTGACTTTGATCATGGCGAACGAAATCTTGCTTTCCTTTTCTAGATTTTCTCTTTGGGCAAACAAAATCCATTACTTTTCGTGACTTTCCTCTGAGCAAATGAAATCTAGTTTTCTTTTTCTGTATTTTAGCTCTGAGCGGAAAAAATCCCTTGACTTTCATGACTTCGCTACGGGCAGACGAAGTCTTTCCTTCTTTTCTAGATTTTCACTCTGGTTAGATGAAATCCACTGCATTTCATGAATTCACTCCTGATGGACAAAGTCTTGCTTTCCTTTTCTTGATTTTCGCTTTGGGCAGACAAAATCCATTTTTGCTTTTCATGACATTGCTCCATGCAAACAAAGTCTTGCAATCCTTTTCTGGATTTTTGCTTCAGGCAGACAAAATCCCTTGCTTTTTGTGACTTCGTTATGAGCCGAAGTTGTCTTGCTTTCCTATTCTAGATTTTCACTTTGAGTAGACGATATCCATTACTTTTTGTGACTTCGCTCTAGGCAGACAAAATCAATTAGCTTTTCGTGATTTCGCTATAGGCAAATGAAGTCTTGATTTTTTTTCCAGTATTTTCACTCTGGGTGCACATATTCCATTGCTTTTTATAACTTCACTCTAAGTAGGCAAAGTCTTGCTTTCCGTTTATTGATTTTCACTCTAGTTGGACAAAATCCATTATCTTCGAGTGTATGAAGTATTGCTTTCCTTTTCTTTATTTTTGCACAAGGTTGATGAAATCCATTTTCTATTCATGACTTTGCTCGCCTGACTTCACTCCAAGCGAGTAAAGTCTTACTTTCCAATTCTTGATTTTTGGTCCAGACTGACGAAATCCAATTGCTTTTCATGACATCGCTTCAAGAGGATGAAATCTTGCTTTCCTTTTCTTCATTTTTGCTCTAGTGGACAAAATCCATTTGCTTTTCGTGACTTCGCTCTAGGTGGATGAAGTCAAGCTATAGTTTTCTTGATTTTCTCTTCAGGCAGACGAAATCCATTGCTTCCCGTGACTACACTCTGGACAGACAAAGTTTTTCTTTCCGTTTTTGGATTATTGCTCTAGGTCGACGAAATCCAATGCATTTCGTGACTTTGCTTAGGACAGGCGAAATCCATTGCTTTTCATTACTTCGCTCCGTACGGACGAAGTATTACTTTCCTTTTCTGGCTTTTCGCTCCAGGCAGATGAAATCCATATACTTTTCGTTACATCTCTCCATGTGGACAAAGTATTGCTTTTTTTTCTAGATTTTCGCTCTAGGTAGACGAAATCCCTTCCTTTTTGTGACTTCATAGTGTGTGGAAGAGGACTTGCCTTCTTTTCTAGATTTTCACACCAAATGGACAAAATCTCTTGCTTTCTGTCATTTCACTCTGGGAAAATGAAGACTTTCTTTCCTTATCTGGATTTACGCTTTGGGTGGATGAAATCCATTTGCTTTTCATGACATTGCTCCTAGCATATGAAGTCTAGCTTTCCTTTTCTAGATTTTTAATTCCAGTGGACGAAATCCATTGTTGTTCATGACTTCGCTTCGAGCAGATGAAGTCTTGGTTTCCTTTTTTGGATTTTCGCTTCAAATGGGTGAAATCCATTGCTTTTCGTTAATTCGCTCCAAGAAAACGAAGTCTTAGTTTCCTTTTTTGGATTTTTACTCTGGGCAAATGAAATCCCTTACTTTTCGTGACTTCGTAGCGTGCGGAAGAGGACTTGCCTTCTTTTCTAGATTTTCGCTCTGAACAAACAAAATCAATTGCTTTTCGTCAATTTGCTAAGGGCAAACAAAATCTTGCTTTCCTTATCTAGTCTTACACTTTGGGCAAAAGAAATCTATTTGCTTTTCGTGACAATGCTCCAAGTCGACAAAGTTTAGCTTTCCCTTTCTAAATTTTCACTTCTGATGGACGAAATCCCTTGCTTTTTGTGACTTCGCATCAAGCAGACAAAGTCTTGCTTTCCTTTTCTTGATTTTTGCTCTGGGTGGGTGAAATCCATTGCTTTTTGTTACTTCTCTCAAGGCGAACGAAGCCTTGGTTTTCTTTTCAAGATTTTCACTCTGGGTGAAGGAAATCCATTTTCTTTTCATGACTTCACTCCTGGCGCTTGAAGTCTTGCTTTTCTTTTCTAGATTTTCACTACAGGCAGACAAAAACCATTTACTTGTCGTGACTTCTGTCCAGGAGAACGAAGTCTTGCTTTCCATTTCTAGATTTTCAATTTAGGCAAACGTAATCCCTTGCTTTTCATGACTTCATTCTTGACGGATGAAGTCTTCCTTTCCTTTTCTAAATGTTCATTCTAGACAAACAAAATCCATTGCTTTATGCAACATCGCTTTGAGCAAATGAAGTCTTGCTTTCTTTTAAGGTTTTTTGCTCCAGGCGGATGAATCGATTTGCTTTTCATGACTTCTCTCTAGGTGGATGAAGTCTAGTGTTTTTTCAGGATTATAGCTCCAAGTGGATGAAATCCATCTACTTTTCGTTACTTTGCTTTTGGTACACGATGTACGACTTTCGTTTTCTCAATTTTTGCTCCAAATGGAAAACATCCATTGCTTTTCATGACTATGCTCGATATGGACGAAGTCATGCTTTCCTTTTTTGGATTTTCGCTCCAAATGAACAAAATCCTATGCTTTTCATGACTTCGCTCCAGGCAAACGAAGTCTTGCTTTCTTTTTCTAGATTTTTGCTCCAAGTGAACGTAATCCTTTTATTTTCATGAAAAGAAAGCAAGACATCGTTTGTGACTTCACTCCTGGTGGATGAAGTCTTGTATTTTTTTTCTAGATTTCTGCTCTAGGTAGGATGAAATCCCTTGCTTTTTATCACTTCGCTTCCAACTGATGATGTATAGCTTTCCTTTTCATGATTTTCACTTCAGGCGAACGTAATCCCTTGCTTTTTGTGACTTCTCTCTAGGTGGATGAAGTCTTGCCTTCCTTTTCTAGATTTTCCCTCCAGATAGATGAAATCCGTTGCTTTTCGCCACTTCACTCAGAGAAGATGATGTATTGCTTTCTTGTCATGTTTATCACTCCAGGCAGACAAAAACCATTTGCTTTTTGTGACTTCACTTTGGGTGGATGATGTCTTTCATTTTTTCAGGATTATAGCTCTGTGTGAACGAAATCCATTTGCTTTTCATGACTTCACTCCAGGCAGATGAAGTTGTGCTTTCCTTTTCTAGATTTTCACTACAACTGGACGTAATCCATTGCTTTCGTGACATCATTCAAGGCAAATGAAGTTTTGCTTTCCTTTTTTGGATTTTTTTCTCTAGGCAGACGAAATCAATTTGTTTTTTGTGACTTCAATTCAAGCAGATGAAGTCTTGCTTTCCTATTCTGTATTTTCTCTCTTGATGGACGAAATCCAATGCATTTTGTGACTTCGCACCAGGAGGATGAAGTCTTAGTTTCCTTTTCTAGATTTTTGCTCTAGGCAAACGAAATCAATTTGCTTTTTGTGACTTTGCTATAAGAAAAAAGAAGTCTTGATTTCCTTTTCACTATTTTTGCTCTGGGTGCACGAATTCCATTGCTTTTCGTTACTTCGCTCTGGGTAGGTGAAGTCTTGCTTTCTTTTTGTTGATTTTTGCTCCAAGAGAACGAAATCCATTTGCTTTTCAAGACTTTGCTTTGAGCAAATGATGTCTTGTTTTCCTTTTCTTTATTTTTTCTCTAGTAGATGAAATCCATTTTCTATTCGTAGCTTTGCTCCCAGTGAACAAAGTGTTTCCTTTTCTAGATTTTCAGTCTGGGTTGGCGAAATCCTTTTGCTTTTCGTGACCTCACTTCTAGAGGACGAAGTCTAACTTTCCTTTTCTTCATTTTTGCTTTAGTGGTGACTTCGCTCTGAGCAGAAAGTCTAGCTATAGTTTTGTTGATTTTCTCTTCAGGCAAACGAAATCCATTGCTTCCCGTGGCTGCACTCTGGGTAGATGAAGTTTTTCTTTCCTTTTCTAGATTTTTGCTATAGTTAGATGAAATCCAAAGCATTTCGTGACTTCACTCAGGGCGAACGAAATCCATTACTTTTCATTACTTCGCTCCATACAAAAAAAGTATTACTTTCCTTTTCTGGATTTTCGCTATAGGCAAACGAAATCCATAAACTTTTCATTACTTCTCTCCAAGTGGACAAAGTATTGCTTTCCCTTTCTGGATTTTTGCTCTGGGTAGATGAAATCCCTTGCTTTTTGTGACTTCATAGTGTGTGGAAGAGGACTTGCCTTCTTTTCTGGATTTTTGCTCTGAACAGATGAAATCCATTACTTTTGGTCATTTCACTCAGGGCAAACAAAGTCTTGCTTTCCTTATCCAGATTTACGCTTTCGACGGACAATTTCCATTTGCTTTTCGTGACATTGCTCCAAGCAGACAAAGTCTAGCTTTCCTTTTCTACATTTTCACTTTCAGTGGATGAAATCCCTTGCTTTTCGTGACTTCACTTCGAGCGAACAAAGTTTTGCTTTTTTTTTTTTGGATTTTCACTCTAGGTGGGTGAAATCCATTGTTTTTCATTACTTTGCTCCAAAGGGATGAAGTTTTGGTTTTCATTTCTAGATTTTCACTTCAGGCAAACGAAATCCATTTGCTTTAGGTAACAGCTTCGAGCGGATGAAGTCTGACTTTCCTTTTATCAAATTTTGCTCCAGGTGGACGACATCCATTTCTTTTCATGAATTTGCTCTACCGAACGAAGTCATGCTTTCCTTTTTTGGATGTTGGCTCTAGATAGACGAAATCCCTTGCTTTTTGTGACTTCGCTCCAAATAGACAAAGTCTTGCTTTCTTTCTCCGGAATTTTTCTCTAGGCAGATGCGATCCAATTTTTTCGTGACTACTCTTGGCAGACGAAGTCATGGTTATCTTTTCTGGATTTTTGCTTCAAGCGAACAAAATCCATTTGCTTTTCATGACTTCGCTCTAGGTGCACGAAGGCTTGCTTTCCTTTTCTAGATTTTTGCTCTAGGTAGACGAAATCCATTGCTTTTCCTAACTTCGCTCTAGTCGAAGAAAGTCTTGCTTTCCTTTTCTTGATTTTCACTCTAGCCGGATGAAATCCATTTGCTTTTTGTGACTTCACTCTGGGCGAATGAAGTCTTGCTTTCCTTTTCTAGATTTCTACTCCAAGTGGATGAAATCCCCTATTTTTTGTGACTTCGCTTTCGACAAATGATGTATAGCTTTCCTTTTTTAGATTTTCACTCAAGGTAGACGAAATCCAATGCTATTTGCAACTTCACTCTAGGGGAACGATGTCTTGCTTTCTTTTCTGGATTTCCATTCCTGGTGGATGAATTCCATTTGCTTTTTGTTCACTCCGAACGGACGAAGTTTAGCATTCTTGTAACACTCGTAAAATTCATTTTGTAATTATTTACATTTTAATGAATTTATTCTTGGACGGGTGTTACTGTTCCGATGCCTGTTGTGTGGATTTATGCTTTTGGGTTTGGACCTCGTGGGCCGACATCTGTTTGCATGTCCCTTTGCATGGTTAGCACTATGCTTGTGGGCTCAGTGTGGGTCCACGTGGGGCCCGTGTTGTGAGTTGGCTGTGGTTGAGTGTTTGGTGCTGGGGGAGCACAGTTTGGCATGGAGGTATCTACGGTTTGTCGACTCGACGTTGAATGGCAAAGAGTTCAACGCTAGCCTGATCGTGATGGACATGTAGGAGTACGATGTGATACTTGGCATGGATTGGTTGGCATAGCTGTCCGCTTTGATCGACTGTGCTCGAAGGAGAGTTTATTTCAGGTCTCCTGACGATGGGTCTTTCTTTGTGCAAGGTGGGTGTCAGGGTGAGCCTAAGCTTGTCATCTCAGCTATGAAGGCTTATAAGTCTTTGGTCAGGGGTTGCGTGGGGTATCTAGCTAGTATAGTTGCCTCCACTTCTCCTGAGTTTGGTGTTCACAACACTTTGATGGTGTGTGAATATCTTGACATTTTCCCTAACAATTTTCCTGGTATGCCACCTCACAGGGAAGTAGAGTTCTCGATTGATTGATCCTAGGTTCTGGTGTTGTGTCGAAGCCTCCTTATCGCATGGTGCTAGTGGAGTTGCGAGAGCTCAAGACTCAATTGCAGGTGTTGCTAGACAAGAGGTTTATCAAGCCAAGTGTGTCTCCATGGGGAGCACTTGTCTTGTTTGTCTGCAAAAAGGATGGTTCGCTCCGACTATATATAGACTATCAGATGTTGAACCAGATCACAATGAAGAACAAGTATCCCTTGCTCTGCATTGATGACCTGTTCGACCAGTTGCAATCTACATCCGTGTTTTTGAAGTTTGATCTGAGGTCAGGGTATCACCAGATGAGGATACAAGACTCAGATATTCAAAAGACTGCTTTCCAGATGTGGTACAGGCATTACGAGTTCACGGTCATGCCTTTTAGCTTGACTAAGGCACCGGCAGCGTTTATGGATCTAATGAACAAGATATTTGGCCTTTTCTGGACCAGTTCATTGTGATTTTTATTGATGATGTGCTGGTCAACTCCCCGGATGTTGAGACTCATGCCTTGCACTTGAGGGCGGTTCTGGATACTCTGAGGCGTCATCAGCTGTATGCCAAATTCTCCAACTGTGAGTTCTGGCTGAGCAAAGTCATGTTCCTTGGCCTTTTGATCGCTGGAGAAGGCATCAGAGTGGATCCTGCCAAGGTCAAGGCAGTAAGCAGTTGGGAGCGACCCAGGACTGTGACGGAGATTAGGAGTTTTTTGGGTCTAACGGGCTATTATAGGAAGTTTATCATTGATTGCTCCACCATAGCCACGCCTTTGACAGATTTGACTAGGAAGGGAGTTCATTTTTGCTAGGACCAAAATTGTGAGGCGCGTTTCCAAGAGTTGAAGTCTCGTCTTGTTTCTGCCCTTATGTTGACTCTGCCTTCTGGAAGTGGCGGCTTCACTGTGTATAGTGATGTCAGTTGTGTTGGGTTAGGGTGTGTTCAGATACAGCATAGCGATGTTATCGTGTATGCTTCGCGCCAGCTGAAGGATCTTGAGAAGAACTACCCGACCCACGATTTGGAGATGGCTGTCGTAGTGTTCACTCTCAAGCTCTAGCGACACTATCTCTATGGGGAGTAATTTGAGGTTTTTACCAATCATCAGAGCTTGATGTATATCTTCAAGCAGACAAACCTCAACATGAGGTAGTGCTGTTGGGTGGAGTATCTAATGGACTATGATTTTAGCTTGTCTTAACATCTCGTCAAGGCCAACATGGTCGCTGATGCCCTTAGTCGATGTATACACATGATGGCGAGCCTGATAGTCAAGGAGTGGACCATGTTGGAGGATCTAGTGAGTTGCAGGCAGAAATGGCAAGCTTGGGGAACGGTTGGTGCTTGGGTGCCAACCTGTCTATTCGCCATAAGCTGTTAAAGTTTATTGTCGCTTGTCAGCAGTTGGATCCGTTTGTTCAGGTTGTGTTTAAGAAGCTAGAGGTTGGTGGAGAGCCTCATTTCTCTATTGGGGCATATAGAGAGTTGAGGTATGATATGCGTCTGTATGTGCCCCAGCATGAGGAGGCCAGGTAGAGGTTGCTGGATGAAGCACATCGGTCTAGGTACACTATTCACCCTACGAGTACAAAGATGTACCGAGACTTGAAGCGGAACTTTTAGTGGCCTAACATGAAGAGAGATGTTGCTGACCATGTGGCGAGGTGTACCACCTACCAGTTGGTCAAAGTAGAGCACCAGAGACCTAGAGGGACCTTGTAGTCATTGGATATTCCTATGTGGAAGTGGGAGCATATCTCGATGGACTTTGTGACTGGTTTGCCACAGATTCAGAGGGTGAACGACACTGTGTTGGTGATCGTGGGTAGGCTAACCAAGTCTGCTCACTTCCAGGCCATTCAGGTGAAGCTTTTGATGCACCGCTTGGCGGAGTTGTATGTATCAGAGGTAGTGAAGCTACATGGTGTTCCGGTGTCCATCATGTCGGATACAGACACAAGGTTCACCTCAAGGTTGTGGAGAACTCTGTAGGAGGCCATTGGCATCGTGCTCAACTATAGTACAACATTTTATCCTCAGTCAGATGGTTAGACAGAGAGGACTATCCAGACGCTGGAGGATATTCTTAGAGCATGTGCCTTAGACTTTCAAGGGAGTTGGGAGGACCATCTGTCGTTGATTGAGTTCGCCTACAATAATAGTTATCACTTGAGCATCGAGATGGCACCGTACGAAGCTTTGTATGGTAGGCCATGCAGATCACCTGTCTGCTGGACCAAGGTGGGCGAGCATTAGTTGATTGGTCCTGAGCTTGTGTAGTTGCATGTGGACTAGTGGATTTGATCCGTAGTAGGCTATTAGCTTCATAGAGTCTGCAGAAGAGCTATGCTAACAGGAGGCAGAGACCGCTGGAATTTTTGGTGGGAGACTATGTGTTCTTGAAGGTGTCACCGACCAAGGGTTTCATGAGATTTGGGAAGCATGGCAAGCTGAGTCCTCGCTATATTGGCCCGTACCAGATCACCCAGAGAATAGGTGAGGTAGCTTATCGGTTGAATCTTCCACCAGAGATGTCATCTGTGCACAACATGTTCCATGTCTCCATGCTGGGGAAGTGCCTGACTGATGCATCTCATGTGATCCCAGTTCAGCCAAAAGGACTCCAGGAAGATCTATCCTTCATGGAGGATATCGTCGAGATTGTGGACCGTACGAAGCAGGTGCTGCAGAACAAGGTGATTCCGTTGGTTTTGGTGCGATGGCGACATCATGGAGCCAAGGAGGCCACATGGGAATGTAAGGAAGCCATCATAGCCCAGTACTCGTATCTTTTCTCCTAGTGATTTTCGGGGCAAAATCTTCTATTAAGGGAATTAGGATGTAACACCTGTAAAATTGATTTTGTAATTATTTACATTTTAATTAATTTATTCATGGACGAGTGTTACTATTCTGAGGCCTGTTGTGTGGATTTGTGCTTTTGGGTTTGGACATCATGGGCCAGCTTCTGATTGTGTGTCCTTGTGTGTGGTTGGCATTGTGCATTATGGCATTGTGCTTGTGGGCTCGAGTGTGGGTTCGTGTGGGGCCCATGTTGTGGGCCGACTGGTGGTTGAGTGTTTGGTGCGGGGAGTCCTTGGCTTGTGCCTTGGAGCTAGTGTTTGGGCTGTGTGCGACGAGGCTGGACGGTGGTTAGAGACTGACTAGTGCGTGCATGTTGGGGGTTGGGGGTTGGTGGGCAGGTGCACAACGACTTCCTCCCCCACGTATATAATGCATGCATGGGGCAAGTCTTTTCTAACGCACCGGAGCCCCAACCAAGCCAAGCCTTCTTCCTTTCCTTCTTTTCCTCCTCTCTTCCCCCCTCCACTCCTTCTCCATCTTCTTCTTCACTCCTCCTTCCCATGTGTTGGTGGATGCGGGTGACAGAGAGAGAGAGCCTAAGAGTGGGAGATGAGAAGAGGTGGTGTGCGGTGGCTTGTAGTAGCATGGGAGGCTCTGGAGCGACGTCCTTGAGGTCATGGAGTGGCAGTAGACGTGCGAGGTCACCGGAGTTCACCAGAGTCGGTCGGAGAGTCGTCGAAGCTTGTTTTAGGTACGTATCCCCAATTTAATGTGTAGAAATCATGTAAAATGGTAGAAATGCCTAGGATGCATGTAATCTAGGCTAAATTTAATGTTTTAGAATTTTTGGGAATTTATTGTGGTTTTTATGGGTATTTATGTCAGTGGTTGAGATTTGGGTCATTTTGACCCTTATGCCTTTGCGATTTTGTATCTTGATGCATGGTGAATGGATTTCAGTTTTGTTTGTTGAGTTTTCGAGTAAACTCGAGGGTCTACCTCATAGAGATTTTTGGTGATTGTTTGGTGGGTCCAATCAAAGCACCTACCTTGGGCAATTTTTGGGTGCCTTGCTGCAAGTCGTCTGAATTCTGACAGAAAACTAAGGGCGAGCGCCGATTACGTGGGCAACTTGTGCAGTTTCAGTAGCAGTTCTGGCCCCTGGTCAAGGCTCTATTGACATTTAGACAAAAGTGCCAAGGACGTTGGCTAGACGCATGCTGCACATGTGCTAGTTTGCTAGGACATTTTTGGGGTTTTTCTTGGATTTTTTTGGAAAAATATATTTTAATGCAGTGGTTTCCCCGATTGATTTGTATTGTCCCTGTAAGATGGGATTGTGGGTCGTCAGTGGTGGTCTCCTTGTACACCTAATGTGCTGTTTTGTCGAGATTTTTAAAGAGCATCTAAACAAATAAAATGGTTTTGGAAAGTGGATTTCAAAGAGATAGCTGGCCTGTTTTGGAAAATGCTTTTCCAAGTTTTCTATTTGCAGGCCGCGGTAGTGTGGAATTGTGTCGTCGAGATCAAGGAATGTGACAATATTTCCTGGTGATTGGGCATGACTCCCTGGTCGAGGTTGGGGGCCGAGATACCTGAGGCTAAGGGACGTTAGGTTCTAGAGCTATGAGACACCTAGACTGTCGTCTCGAAACTAGAGTTGTGGTCCGCAGGTTGAGGTGTCTTCTGGCATGACAGGGAGGTATGATACTCCTACTATTGCCCTGAGAACTAAGGCTCAGATGTTGTCGGATGTGGAGATATGACACTCCCTCCTGAGCACCGTGTGTGGAGGACGCCGTGAGGAGGCGTACCCTATGGTGGCTAGTGCGGGTGGAACACGTGCCCTATAGTTGGTAGTATCTTGAGAGACAGAACAACCTTCCAAGGGAGGGGTTGGGTTTTGAGGGTTATCTAGAGAGGGAGAATTGCGGGACGGTGAGGGCTCCTGCACAGGGTAGCCATCACCGTGGTAGTGTAGAACGCTATGGTCGCTCCTCGGTGGACTGCATATGGCTAGAGTTTGGTTGCCTAGCGTCGGGCTTCTCGACTCATTTTTTGTGGTTTTGGCCATTGAGGGCCTTTACTTGTGGTTTTGAGATAGTAGAGCCTGGGTTGTGGTTTTGGCCAGTGTGGACCTAGTTTGTGAGGTTTTTCAGAAAAGGTTTGCAAAATGAATTTAAAAGAAAATCAATTAAGGTTTTGTTTCCTGCCGTTTTTCCTTAGGGTGCATACAAGGTGACTTTTGTCACTCATGCGTTTTTCCTTGTGTTTTTGGTTTGCAGGAGCAGGCATGCGAAGGTCTAGCATAGTGTATATAGTTTGGAGTCTCCTAGCCGCACATAGAAGTTCATTGTAGTTAGATATTTTCTGTTTGGCTTTAATTTTCTCGTAATTTAATTTGTTTTAAATTATTATGGAAAATGTGGGGCGTTACAATTCTTTTTTGAATTTCGATCAAGGTAGACGTAATCCATTTACTTTTCGTGACTTCACTCTGGGCGAACGAAGTCTTGCCTTTCTTTTCTAGATTTTAACTACTGGTGATAGAAATCCATTTGCTTTTGAGGACTTCGCGTAAGGCGAACAAAGTCTTGCTTTCCTTTTCTAGATTTTCTCTTTGGGTGAATGAAATCCATTACTTTTCATGACTTTCCTCTGAGCGAAAGATTTCTTTTTCTAGATTTCATCTTTGAGTTGACGAACTTCCTTGCTTTTCATGACTTCGCTACTGGCAAACAAAGTCTTGCCTTCTGTTCTAGATTTTCACTCCAAGTGGATGAAATCCACTGCATTTCATGAATTTGCTCTGGACAAGTGCAGTCTTGCTTTCCTTTTCTTGATTTTCACTCTAGGCGGATGAAATCTATTTGCTTTACATGACTTTGCACCAAGCAAATGAAGTCTTACTTTCCTTTTTTGGATTTTCACTTCAGGTGGATGAAATCCCTTACTTTTCTTGACTTGACTTCGAGCAAACGATGTCTTGCTCTGCTTTTTTGGATTTTCGCTCTAGGTAGACGATATCCATTGCTTTTCATGACTTCGCTCCGTGCAAACAAAGTCTTGCTTTCCTTTTCTATATTTTCACTTCGGGTAGACGAAATCCATTTGCTTTTCGTGACTTTGCCCCAAGTGGGCAAAGTCTTGTTTTCCTTTTCTAGATTTTCGTTTTGGGCAAACAAAATCCCTTGCTTTTCATGACTTCATTTCGAGTGAACGTTGTCTTGCTTTCCTTTTCTGGATTTTCGCTCTAGCAAGATGAAATACATTGCTTTTGTGACTTCACTATAGGCTGATGAAGTCTTGGTTTTCTTTCCAAGATTTTCGTTCTAGGTGAAGGAAATTCATTTTCTTTTTAGGGCTTTGCTCCTAGTCGATGAAGTCTTACTTTCCTTTTCTAGATTTTTACTCCAGGTAGACATGATCCCTTGCTTTTCACTCCAAGCTAATGAAGTCTTCCTTTCCATTTCTAGATTTTCACTATAGGCCATCAAAATCTATTGTTTTATGCAACTTCGCTATGAGCAAATGAAGTCTTGCTTTCTTTTCAGGTTTATCACTCTGAGAGGATGAAATCCATTTGCTTTCATGACTTCACTCTAGGTAGACAAATTCTAGCATTTTTTCATGATTATAGCTCTAGATAGATCAAATCTAGTTGCTTTTTGTGACTTCCCTTCTAGCTAACGAAGTTCGACTTTCCTTTTCTTAATTTTTGCTTCGAGTGGACGACATCCATTGCCTTTCATGACTTTTCTCCCTGTAGATGAAATCAGGCTTTTCTTTCCTAGATTTTCACACCGAACGGACGAAATCCCATGCTTTTTGTGACTTCTCTCCTGGCAAACGATGTCTTGCTTTCTTTTTTTGGATTTTCACTCTAGGCGAACGAAATCCGTTTATTTTTGTGACTTCACTCCAAACAGATGAAGTCTTGGTTTTCTTTTTTGGATTTGCTCTCCAAGCAGGCAAAATCCATTTGCTTTTCGTGACTTTGCTCTAGGTGGATAAAGTCATTCTTTACTTTTCTAGATTTTCACTCTAAGAAGACAAAATCCATTGCTTTTCCTGACATCACTCTAGGTGGACAAAGTCTTGCTTTCCTTTTCTTGATTTTCACTCTAGGTAGACAAAATTCTTTTGCTTTAGATGACTTCGCTCTGTGCGAATGAAGTCTTACTTTCCTTTTCTAGATTTCTCAATCAGACAAAATCCCCTATTTTTTGTGACTTCACATTCAATAGATGATGTATAACTTTCCTTCTTTAGATTTTCACTCTGGGCGAATGAAATCCATTGCTATTTGCAACTTCGCTCTGGGAGGACGATGTCTTGCTTTCTTTTCTGAATTTCCACTCCAAGGGATGAATTCCATTTGCTTTTCGTGACATTGCATTGGACAAACGTAGTCTTGCATTCTTTTCTAGATTTTTCTCTCCAAACGAACAAAATCCAATTGCTTTTCATGACTTCACTCAGCATGGACAAAGTCTTACTTTTCTTTTCTGGATTTTAATTATGAGTGGTGGAAATCCATTTGCTTTTGGTGACTTCACTCAAGGTGAACAAAGTCCTACTTTCTTTGTCTAGATTTTCTCTTCATTCAAACGAAATCCATTGCTTTTTGTGACTTTCCTCTGGACAAACGATGTCTGGTTTTCATTTTCTGTATTTCAGGCTTTCAGCTCCTAGCAGAGGAAATCCCTTTCTTTTCATGAATTCACTAAGGGCAAACAAAGTCTTGCCTTCTTTTTTGGATTTTAACTCTGATTGGATGAAATCTATTGCAATTCATGAATTCACACCAGATGGACGACGTCTTGCTTTCCTTTTCTTGATTTTCACTCAAGGTAGATGAAATCCATTTTTGTTTTTCGTGACATTGCTCCATGCAGACGAAGTCTTGCATTCCTTTTATGGATTTTCACTTTGGGTAGAAGAAATCCCTTACTTTTTGTGACTTCGCTTTGATCGAACATGTCTTGCTTTCCTATTCTAGATTTTCACTTCAGATAGACAATATCCATTACTGTTTGTGACTTCACTTTAGTCAAATAAAGTCTTGCTTTCGTTTTCTGGAATTTCACTTCAAGCGGACGAAATCTATTTACTTTTCGTGACTTTGCTCCAAGCAAATGAAGTCTTGCTTTCCTTTTCTTGATTTTCGCTTCAGGCGAATAAAATCCCTTGCTTTTTGTGAATTCATTTCGAGCGAACGATGTTTTGCTTTCCTTTTGCTAGATTTTTGCTTCAGTAGACAAAATACATTGCTTTTCCTAACTTCACTACTAGCGAACAAAGTCTTGGTTTTTTTTTTAGGATTTTTGCTTCAGACAAACAAAATCCATTTGCTTTCCATGACTTCACTCTTGATAGCTGAAGTCTTGCTTTCCTTTTATGGATTTTTGCTCTAGGCGGACGAAAACCATTTGCTTTTCGTGACTTCTCCTCAGGCAGACAAAGTCTTTCTTTCCTTTTCTAGATTTTCACTCTAGGCGGACGTAATCCCTTGCTTTTCATGACTTCACTCCAAGCGAATGAAGTCTTGGTTTCCTTTTCTTGATTTTCACTTTGAGCAAACAAAATCCTTTGCTTTTCGTAACTTCACTCTGAGCGGATGAAGTCTTGCTTTCTGTTTGGGTTTATCACTCCAAGAGGACCAAATCCATTTGCTTTATGTGACTTCACTCTAGGCGAACGAAGTTCTTGCTTCTTTTAAGGATTATAGCTCCAAGCAAATGAAATCATTTGCTTTCGTGACTTCACTCTAGGCAAACGAAGTCTTGTTTTCCTCTTCTCGATTTTCACTATGGGCAGACAAAATCCATTTCTTTCTATGACATCGCTTTGGGTGAACGAAGTCTTGCTTTCCTTTTCTAGATTTTCTCTCAGCATGGACAAAATCCATTTCATTTCATGACTTCGCTCTCGATGGACGAAGTGTTGCTTTCCTTTTAATGTTTTTCGCTCTAAGCAGATGTAGTCGTGCTTTCCTTTTAGGGATTATCACTCCAAGTGGACGTAATCCATTTGCTTTTTGTGACTTCGGTCTGGGTGGACGAAGTCTTGGTTTTCTTTCTGGATTTCCGCTCTAGGCAGATGAAATCCAATTGCTTTTCGCTACATCGCTCCGAGTAAACAAAGTCTTGCTCTCCTTTTCTATATTTTTTGCACTAAGCGAACGAAATCCATTTTCTATTCGTGACTTCACTCTAGAGGGACAAAGTCTTTCTTTCTTTTTCAAGATTTTCACTTCGGATGGACGAAATCCTTTGCTTTTTGTGACTTCTTTCCGGGTAGACATTGTCTAACCATGCCGGCGACAACCTTGGGCTTGGCCCGAAAGGCCAAATGCAGGAGGATCGGCAAAGTCACGGAAAAAATAATGAAAATAATTATAAAAAGCAAGAGTCACCACCTAGTTTATTTGTAGACACCCCAATTTTGAGCTCATTTGGCAGCAGGCTCCTCTGGTTGATGCTTTGGTCGCGACCACCAAAATCCTAGTCCACACAGGTCCCAATCAGACCAACACTAGCCCACCGACCTAGTAAAACACCACCCCATTAAAATCCACTAAAAAACAAATAAAACACTTAACCCAACTTAAAATCAACTGAAAAACAAATAAAACACTTAATCCAGCTAAAATCCACCTAAAATCCAACAAAAACCCTAATCCACTTAAAACCCACTTAAATCAACCTAAAATCCAATAAAACCCTAATTAATCGAATTTTTAAACCCTAATCAAGTGAAAAGAAATTAAAAATCCAAATAAATAAGTAAAAACCATAATTAAAGTGAAAATCCATTAAAAACCTTAATTAATAAAAATTCAAAACCATAATTAATCCAAAAAACACTAATTAAACCCAAAAAACCATAATTAACTCAAAATCCCTAAATAAACCCTAATTAACACAAAAATCCCAATTAATAAATAAATAAACCCAAATAAACACAAAAATCCCAATTAATAAATAAATAAA
>JAMKQA010004906.1:0-30098 GCA_024699735.1 Posidonia australis | reverse complement strand
ACATCCATCTAGCCTTTAGCAAGCAATTAGACTAGAAAGACCGAGTTTCTCGGGCATACGAGGGTGCCTAACACCTTCCTCGTGCGTAATAGGAATCCTTACCCATCCTCTGGTTAGCAGACATCCAGCCTTCACATCTGCACCTCAAACATTCATCTTTTTGTGGTTTTCCTCGTCTTTCCCTTAAAAGACTAGGTGGCGACTCCTCACTTCTTTTTCTTTTATACTATCTTGCGCCTTCGCCATCTTAGCATGGCTATGATCTCCTTCCCTCTAGCGTGACTCCTCACCGGACCCCCGGGTTGGCATGGTCACATAATGTTTTCCTTATTATTGTTTATTTATTTATTACTTTGAAATTTTGATCATGAACTATGTGTGTTAACCAAACAAACTTTTGATAAATGCATAATTTATAAAAAAAACTTACTTGGTTTGAAAAATCATAGACCAAAGCAACAATCAAAAGAGTGCTTTTCACAATTATTATTTCATAAATCACATGATCACTCTATCTATCATATAGGTTCAACAAAAGCACAAGACCATGTGAATGCCTGGCTGTAGAACATAACCATAAGAATGAAAAAACAAATGAATCCAGATGTGACCAAATAGCATTAGAAAATAGGGAAACTAAAGTAAGAAGCATATTAGATCAGATCAGAAACTACAATCTTTAGGTGGTCTCCATGGTTTTGGCCTGGTATGGAGTTGGAGATTGCTTTGGTTTGGGTTTCCCTCCCTGTTCTTCCTTAGTGCTATTACATGCCAGCTTTTATTCGAATGGTGACAAAGGTGTTTGGTCCTTTGCTGTCAGTGCACTTTATTCGAACGTCCACAAAGTCTACTAGTATGTGTGCTCATTTTTACATTGATCTTGATCTTACTAAAGACTATCCTACAGAGATTTATGTTGGCACAGAGGCTAAGGGTGTGTTCCAACAGGTGGTTCTTGAAAATTAACTGCCTTTTTGCATTGCTTGTAAGATGAGAGGTCATATGTTAGCTGAGTGTAGTCGTAGCAAAGATGGTCAGAGAAATGCTAGTAGAGGTTCATCGGGTGCTACTATGGTATCTAAGGATGTGGCTGTCTCTTAGGCAAGGAAGGATAAGCATCAAGGTCAAGGATGGAAGGTTTGGAGGCCAACTAGGAGAATGTTTAAACTTTCAGATATAGTTTCTTTTAATGGCAAGGAAGATGTACCCATTTCAAAGGTTTTCCAAAGGTTGAAGGATGGCTTGGTTTCTCCACCAAAGGAGGATTTTCTATGGGATGATGACCCATTAATCAGGAGATGCTATGCCGTGTGTTTTCAAAGGATGATGAATGTGTTGCTAACATGGTGGATCTTGAGCAAAGGTTGGTTGAGTATAATGACAACAATGAGGCTGTGGAAGGAAATTGTGATATAGTGGTGAGGTTTGTAGAGTTGGGAGATGATCTTGATCCTCATATGGAGGTGGAGGAAGACAAACGTAGGCGCTCTGATGGTGAAGAACCCAATAGGGCATGTTCATTAGACCAACCTCATGGATGGGGGCATCCAAGGAAGAAAAAGAGGTAAGGTAGTTTAAGAGAATATGCAAGTGATTCTGAAAAGACTAGGGTTGGGAGAAAAGAGACGTATTTTATAGGTCCCACTACTAGGAGCAAGGCCAAGGTAAAAAAGGTGAAAAGTTCCTTCTCTCTCTTATCAAATGAAGATTCTTGTATGGAATGCTAGGTGTGTCGGGAATCAATCCACTGTTCAATGGTTGAAATATCTTGTCAAAATGCATAGACCTTTATTCTGACTATTCTGGAGCCTTTTGTTGATGATGATAGTGGAGATCAATTGGCCACTTCTTTGGGTTTTGATAAATTTATCTCCAATAGCTTTGGTGCATCTAAAATTTGGTGTTTTAGTATGGCTATGGTTAGTGTGGAGTGTATCTTGGCCTGTTCTCAATGCTTGACTGTTTCGATTTCTGATGGGTTATTTAGCATGCCTGTTATTGTCTCTTTTGTGCATGCCAATTGTAGTGCCCACGAGAGATGTTTCTTATGGGATCATCTTAAAAGTTTATGTGATTTGGACACACCATGGAGTATTGCGGGTGATTTCAATACTATTCTTTCATCTTCTGAAAAAAAAAGGAGGGAGGTTTCCTACACAAGTACACATGGATGAATTTAAAGATTGTGTTAATGATTGTTCCTTGCAGGATGTGGGATTTTTTGGCTCTCCTTTTACTTGGTGTAACAATTAACAAGGGGATCAACGCATCTTGGCTAGGCTAGATTGTTGTTTGTGGAATCCAAGAAAGTCTGAAATTTTTGCTAATATTTTTCATCTTCATAGATCTTGCTTTGATCATGCTCCTATTTTGTTGGATCTTCATTCTGATCATTTTGTGGGGCCGAAACCTTTTAAATTTATTGATGCATGGTTGAAGGATAACAATTTTCAAGTTGTTATTACGGACTAATGGGATTCTCCAGGTGCTAATATGGGAGATTGCTCTTTTAGATGGTTTCTCAAATTAAAAAGGCTTAAAGAACACCATCATGTTTGGAACAGAGAGTCTTTCGGGAATATTTTTGATAATGTTAAGAAAGCGGAAAAGGATGTGAATGTTGCTCAAGAGAAGTTAGATTCTCACTCTCTGAGTATGGTTTGCAATGTCTTGTGAATGCTAATCAAAGGCTGCATAAAGCTCTTCTTCGTGAAGAGAGTTTTTGGTGCTAGAAGGCTAGATGTAAATGGTTACAGAATGGTGATAAAAACACAACTTTCTTTCAAAAAAGTGTTAAGGATAGAAGGAGTTTTTGGTGCTAGAAGGCTAGATGTAAATGGTTACAAGATGGTGATAAAAACACAGCTTTCTTTCAAAAAAGTGTTAAGGATAGAAGGCTGAGGAGTTTCATTCATGCTATCAAAAATGATGGAGGTTCTTGGTTACATGATGTGCAAGATATTCAGGATGAGGCTTGTGGGTTTTTCTCTAGACACTTTACTTCTCAGAGCTGTGTTATTAATGATGATCTTCATTAGGTGATCCTCTCTATTGTTTCGGATGAGCAGTCTCTTCTTCTTACTACCATTCCAAACAAGGAGGAGATCTTTCATATGTTAAAAGGAATGTCTTCTCATGTTGCAATAGGACCTAATGAATTTTCTTTGTCTTTCTATATTACTGCGTGGGATATCGTCATGGCTGATCTGGTGGATCTTGTTAAAAAAAATTTTGTTGGGGATAAGATGCACACGAGTATTTTAGCTTCTCTTATTTGTTTGATTCCAAAAGTTAAAAATCCTTCTAGTTTTGCTCAGTTTTAGTCTATAAGTGTGGGTAATGTCATGTCTAAAATTTCTCCAAAATTTTGAATAATCATTTGATGTCAATTTTGCCTAAGTTGATCTCTGATGAATAAGCTGGGTTTGTCAAAGTGCATGATATATTTATGCAAATTCAACTTGCTCAAGAAATCATTTCTAATTTTGACAAAAAATGCAGAGGTGGCAATATTATTTTCAAGTTGGATATGACCAAGGCTTATGATAGAATGGAGTGGGATTTTGTGCTTAAGGTTCTACAAAAGTTTGGGTTCTCTGCTAGATTTATTGAACTTGTTAAATGGACATTGAATGATAACTGGTTTTCTCTTGTTGTTAATGGTCATCAATCTAGTTTTTTCAAGTCTTCAAAGGGGCTTAAGTAAGGGGATCCTCTATCTCCCTCTCTTTTTATTCTGGCTCAGGAAGTTTTCAGCAGGGGTTTGAAGAATTTATTTGATAGTAATACTTGTGAAAGATTTTCTACTACTTGCAAAGGTGCCACCCCTTCCTATCTTTTCTTTGCAGATGATGCTTTGATTTTCTATAGGGCGGCTTCTCCTACTGTTAATGGTCTCATGGATTTCATTTCCAAGTATGAGCTCTCCTAGGGTCAACACATGGGCAGGAATAAATGCACGTATTATTGGAAGAAGGATCTTGTCTCTCATAAAAAGGTTGAGTTAGCTACAGGTTTCTCTAAAGGATCTTGGCCTTTGATTTACCTTGGTGCTCCTATTGCTCTTGGTCGTATGTTCTCTCATTTCTTTCACCCTCTTGTGGACAAGATTTGCAATTGTATTGATGGTTGGAAGGCACGATTGCTTTCTATGAGTGGTAGGTTGGTGCTTGTTAAGAATGTTCTTTCTTCAATCCCCATTTATACATTGGCTGTCAGGAAGGTTCCCATTAATATTATGGAGTCTATTGAGAAAAGGATGAGGGATTTTCTCTAGTGATATTGTGACAGGAAGAAAAGTATCAATAGGTTAATTGGAAGATTTGTGCATCTCCTCTCTCTAATTTTGGTCTTGGTATTCATAGTTTGAAGGATACTCGTCTTCTCTTTAAAATTAAAAGTTGTTGGAAGCTTCTTCAGATGAACTCTTTGTGGATTAAGTTTTGTTGCCTAAAATATAATGTGATTTTCAAAGGTTGGTGCACTCCTTCTTTTTGTTCTGGGAGATGGAAAGATCTTATGACCATTCTACCATGGGTAATATCTCATTCTCTCTGGTTCATTGATAAAGGTAACACATCTTTCTAGACTTATAAGTTGTGGCAAGATGGTATTCTATGTGAATATTTTTGAATCAATTCTTGGGTTGATCGTTCTATAAGCATATTTGATGTAGTCCATCACTTGACTTGGCTTATGATTATGTTGATGCTAATCATTCCCATGACTCCTGGTAGATGTTGAGTGATCTCCATGTTGATGCTTCTAGGGAAGAGGACAGACTTACTTGGCTACAGCAGATGATGGAAGGCTCTTTCAATGGAGTATACTTGTTCTACTTTTTGTAAATGGATGTGGTCTTCCTTTTTCCCCTCCAAAGTTTCTATGCTATTGTGGACAATGGGATGGAATGGGATGCCATTTGATGAGAACATTAAAAAAATTAATATTCCCATGGCTTCTAAATGTGATTGTTGTGTGCAGGCTCAATGTGAATCTTTGCAACACCTTTTCATTGAGGGAGTGACACCTTTTCATTGAGGGAGATCTTGCTAAATAGCTGTGGTTGTTCTTTGGTGATTTATTTAACATGCCTATTCGACCATGTGTGTTTAAGACCATCAATATGTGGGTTAAAAAGGCTTCAGGCTCAACGTATGGGAATTTTCTTATGGGTGTTCTTCCAGGTTTCATATGTTGGCATGTTCGGAAGGAATGCTGCACAAGAATATTCTCTAATATCTATAATTCAATGCCTCATATTTCGTCTATTGTCATTGCTGATTGCAACATCATGATGAAGGATAAAAAATTTTGTGGTTTTGGAAGTAGTGTTGGAGTGCTTCGTGCTCAAGGTTTCAACATGCCTGATTGTGTAGAGCCTCAATTTATGAAGATTAGTTGGTTTCCTTGCAAGTATGGACTTAAGGGTAATGTTGATGGCTCTTGTATATCCAACAACACAAGTGGAGGTGGCATTGTTCGGTCTCCTGAGGGGCGTGTTATTCTTGCATTTGCTAAGTCCTATTGAATTGGAACAAATAATGTTGCAGAGATGAAAGCTATATGGGATCTCATTTGTATTTGTAATGATAGAAATATCTGCTTGTCTACAATACACTCTGATTCTTTGCTTGTTAGTTGTATTTTAAGAGAAGAGTACCTGTAACACCTGCAAAATTCATTTTGTAATTATTTACATTTTTATGAATTTTATTCCTGGACGGGTGTTATTGTTCCAAGGCCCGTTGTGTAGATTTGTGCTTTTGGGCTTTGACCTCATAGGCCGGCTTCTGTTGCGTGTCCCTGTGCATTGTGGCACTATGTGTGTGGGCCTAGGTGTGGGGTCCATGTGGGGCCTGCGTTGTGGGTCGGTTGCTATGGCTGGTGGTTAGACGATGGTAATTGAGCTCGTGCGGGGTGCTGGTGGCCGAGGTGCGTAGGTGAGCACGTTCTCATCTACTTCGTGTGCAGGGCTTTATAAGCTGCCCGCACCGCTTACCCCCATCGCTCGATGTTCACCTTCTTCTTCCTCTTTCTCCTCCTCGGGCACACACTTCTCCTCCCCCACTTCCTTTTCCCTTCCCTTTCCCCTCACTCCCCACCCTCCCCACTCCTCCTTTCCCCACTCGTCACCATTGTCTTTCCTCCCCTGTTCCTTGCGTCGACGAGAGATGGAGAGAGAAGTGAGAGAGGCAGAGGCACTGTGAGGCTTGAAGTCGGTGTGGCTAGTGTCCCAGAGGTTGAGGGAGGTTCTATGGCCGTTGTGGTCACCAGCGGAGGTCGGTGGCTGGCCGAATGGTGTGTTGGGTCACTAGAGCTCGTTTTAGGCACATATCCCCAATTTAATGTGTAGAAATCATGTAAAATTGTAGAAATGCCTAGGATGCATGTAATTTAGGCTAGATTTAATGTTTTAGAATTTATTGTGAATTTATGAGAATTTATGGTGGATTTAAGGGCATTTATGCTAGTGGTTGCGTTTTGGGTCGTTTTGACCCTTATGCCTTTGCGATTTTATATCTTGATGCATGGTTAATGGATTTTTGTTTTGTTAATTGGGTTTTGAAGTAGACTCAAGGGACTATGATGTTTTATGTGAGATTTTTGGTGGTTGTTTGCAGGTTCCGATTGAAGCTCCCACTTTAGGCAATTTTGAACAATAGGGTTTGGGTTGTTTTCTGTTTTTCGTAGAATTTAGCATACCGAACCATTTTGGTATGCTGTTTTTTCTGTCAGACTAGGTTCTCTGGTTGAAATTCGGTCCTCTGATTTTGGACGGTCGCTCAAATTAGGAGATTTCGATCGACCGAACCATATTCGCTATACTGATTTTGGCCTAAGTGTTGACCATTGACTTGATTCGGTCGACCAACCCAAAATGGTCTACCAAACTAGGGATTTTCGGCATACCAAACCTGTTTTCGGCATGTCGAATCTAGGCCCAAATATGTTTATAAAATCAAATTTCTAAGGGTTTTCTGGATTGGTTTGTTTTGTCCCATTGAGATGGGATTGCAGGTCGTCATTGGTGGTCCCTCGGGACACCTGATGCGCCATTTTGCCGAGGTTTTGGAAGAGTTTTCTAAGATATGAAAATAGTTTTGAAAATGATTTCAAAGAGATGAGTTGGCAAATTTGGAAAATGGTTTTCGTAGTTTTCTGTGTGTGGGATGAGACAGTGTGGGACCGAGTTGTCCGAACTAGGGATTGTGACGACATTCTCAAGTGGTCAGGCGCGACTCCCTGGTTGAGGTCGGGAGCCGATATACCTAAGGCTGAGGGGCATCGGGTCCTAGAGGTATGAGACTCCTTGACTGTCGTCTCGAGACTAGGGTTGTGGTCCACGGGTTAAGGTGTCTTGCGGCATGACGGGGAGGTATGATACTCCTATTGTCGCGTCAACATTGAGGCTCGGGTGTTGTTGGGTGTAGAGGTATGACACTCCCTCATGAGTACCATGTGTGGAGGATGCCATGAGGAGGCGTATCCTGTGATGGCCAGTGCTGGTGGGACTCGTGCCGCGTAGCTGATAGTGTCATGAGACACAGGACAGCCTTCCCAAGGATGGGTTGGCTTTTTGAGGGTTCTCTAGAGAGGGAGAATCGTGGGACAGTGAACGCTCTTACACAGGGTGGTTGTCACTATGGCAGTGCAACACGCCGTGGTCACTCCTCGGTGGACTATGTGTGGCCAGAGTTTGCTTGCCTGACGCCGGGCTTCCCGACTCACTATGTGTGATTTTGGCCATTGAGGGCCTTTGCTTGTGGTTTTGGGCTAGTAGAGCCCTAGTTGTAGTTTTGGCCGGTGTGGGCATGGTTTGTGAGGTTTGAGAAATGATTTGCAAAATGAATTTAAAAGAAAATCAATTAAGGTTTTGTTTCCCATCGTTTTTCTTTTGGGTGCATACTGAGTGACTTTTGTCACTCATGCGTTTTCCTCTTGTTTTTGGTTTGCAGGTACAAGCATGCAGAGGTTTAGTGTAGTGCATATAGTCTGGAGTCTCCAAGCCGCACACACAAGTGCCTGATAGTTAGATATTTTCTGTTTGGCTTTAATTTTCCCGTAATTTAATTTGTTTTAAATTATTGTGGAAAATGTGGGGCGTAACAGTTGGTATCAGAGCTCTGGGTTCACTAGGTTGCACTACACCTAGGGTGTCCAGTGTAGAGACTCCATAGGTTTTGCATTCATGGTAGAGTTTGCACCTAATCTCTTTGTGGTTTTCTGGTTATTGTTTTGTCTATGGTGCAGGTACTTTGCCTTTCTTTGGTAGGATGCCTCCTCGTGGTCGTAAGGGCAAGGCCCTTGTCGAGGAGACCGAGTCCCGAGAAGACATAGGCAGATGGAAGGCGGTTCGTGCGGAACTAAGAAGTTTGGCACACGAGATCTCTCACGCGTTCAGTAAGAATAGTGCTAGTGAGCCGTCGGGTGACCTGTGGCTGAACCAGTTCACGAAGATTTATCCACCATTGTTCAAGGGCAAGGTCAATGCTGAGAAGAGTGAGGCTCAACTGGAGAAGGTGATGAAGATGCTGGAGAGCATGGCGTGCCCAAAGGAGCATTAGGTGCAATTGGCGACTTATCTGCTAGATGGTGACGTAGATAGGTGGTGGAAGTTTGTGAGGCAGCTAAAGTTCCCAGACTCAGTCACTGTGAGCATCCAGTGGAAGGATTTCAAGGTGACCTTCTATGACAAGTATTTTCCCGCTCATGTGAAGGAGCAACTTCACCAAGATTTCTGGAGTCTGGAACAAGGCACGATGTCGGTGCTCGAGTATGAGACTAAGTTCGCCTGGCTGGGACATTTTGTTCCTGCCTATGAGTCTGAGGAGGAGTAGGCGCAAAGGTTTCTGGACGGCTTGAACCAAGGGCTACGGGTGAATGTGATGGACTGTCAGTGCTAGACTGTGGAGGACATGGTTGGGATGGCTTATCGCTTCGAGGCCGAGCATCAGAAGTTTCTGGAGAGTCGTCTCAAAGGGAAGGGTAAGTCTTCTTTTACCTCCCAGTTCTCTTTCTCCAGTCCTCCAAGTGCTAGTAGTTCAAGTAGCCCTAAGAAGAAGTAGAAGGTGAGGTCCAGTGTTTCCTCTACGGGTCGGCAGAGTTTTGCTAGGAGTAGCGGAGCTGGCCTAAGTCAGACAGGGTCAAGTGGTCCCGGTGGGAACCAGTGCTTCAACTGTGGTCAGGTGGGCCACATCGCTGCATATTGTCCCCAACCTAGGTGGACCTCAGTGCCGGTGATGTGCTATAATTGTGGGAAGGCAGGGCGCATTCAGAGATCTTGTCTGGAATCACCTAAGAAGGCAAGAAGCACACCACAACAACCGACTAAGGGACGGGTGTTTACCATTGCAGCTCCAGGTGCTGGGTCTTCGGGAGATGTAATTGAGGGTAAGGATGATTAGTTGATTCTGTAACCCTTTGAGATTTGTTGTAATCTCCATGTAATCTGGACATCTGCCTGATTGTATGGATGTGTGGTGTTGTTTTGTTTGGCCATCAGGTTCTTTTATTGTGGCTAGTCGGATGGCCAAAGTGTTGTTTGACTCAGGAAATTCTTTCTCCTTCATCTCTGAGTCTTTTGCAGTGGAGTTGGGAGAGAGAGACCAACTAGACTAGCCTTTCATCTCAGTGTGGGGACACCATTGGGGGAGCACAGTTTGGCATGGATGTATCTGTGGTGTGTCGACTCGTCGCTGAATGGCAGAGAGTTCAACGCTAGCCTGATCGTGAGGACATGCAGGAGTACAATGTGATACTTGGCATGGATTGGTTGGCACAACAGTCATCTTTGATCGACCGTGTTCGAAGGAGAGTTTATTTTGGGTTTCCTGAGGATGGATCTTTCTTTGGGCAAGGTGGATGTCAAGGTGAGCCTAAGCTTGTCATCTCAGCTATGAAGGCTTATAAGTCTTTAGTCAGGGGTTGCGTGGGGTATCTAGCTAGTATAGTTACCTCCACTTCTCCTGAGTTTGGTGTTCACAACATCTCTATGGTGTGTGAATATCCCAATGTTTTCCCTGACGATTTACCAAGTATGCCACCTCACATGGAAGTAGAGTTCTCGAACAATCTGATCCCCAGTTTTGGTGTTGTGTCGAAGCCTCCCTATCGCATGGCACCAGTGGAATAATGAGAGCTCAAGACTCAGTTGAAGGAGTTGCTGGACAAGGGGTTAGTCAAGCTGAGTGTGTCTCTGTAGGGAGCACCTGTCTTGTTCATCCGCAAGAAGGATGGTTCACTCCGACTATGTATGGACTATTGGATGCTGAACCAGGTCATGGTGAAAAACAAGTATCCCTTGCCCGTATTGATGACCTATTCGACCAGTTGTAGTCTGCATCTGTCTTCTCGATGATTGATCTAAAGTCAGGGTATCACTAGTTGAGGATACAAGACTCAGATATTCAGAAGACTGCTTTTCGGACACTATACGGGCATTACAAGTTCATGGTCATGCCTTTCAGCTTGACAAATGCACAGGCTGCATTTATGGATCTGATGAATAGGATTTTCAGCCCTTTCTTGGATTAGATTGTTGTGATTTTTGTTGATGACGTGCTGGTCTACTCCCCTGATGTTGAGACTTATGCCTTGCACTTAAGGGCGGTTTTGGATACTCTGAGGCATCATCAGTTGTATGTTAAATTCTCCAAGTGTGAGTTATGGCTGAGTGAAGTCATGTTCCTTGGCCATTTGATCTCTGGGGAAGGCATCAGAGTGGATCTTGCCAAGGTCGAGGCGGTGAGCAATTGGGAGCGACTCAGGACTGTGTCATAGATCAGGAGTTTCTTGGGTCTGGCGAGCTATTATAGGAGGTTTATCAGGGATTTCTCCTCCATAGCCACACCTTTAATAGAGTTGATAAGGAAGGGAGTTCCTTTTTGCTAGGACCAGAATTGTGAGGCGAGTTTCCAAGAGTTGAAGTCTCGCCTTGTTTCTACCCCGGTGTTGACTCTGCCTTCTAGAAGTGGCAACTTCACTGTGCATAGTGATGTCAGTGGTGTTGGGTTAGGGTGTGTATTGATGCAACATGGCAATGTTATCACATATGCTTCGTGCCAGCTGAAGGATCATGAGAAGAACTACTTGACCCACGATTTGGAGATGGATGCCGTAGTGTTCGCTCTTAAGCTTTGGCGACACTATCTCTATCGAGAGCAATTTGAGGTCTTTACCAATCATCAGAGCTTGAAGTATATCTTCATGTAGAGAGACCTCAACCCGAGGCAGCGCCATTGGGTGGAGTATCTGAAGGACTATGATTTCAACTTGTCCTACCATCCCAACAAGGCCAACGTGGTTACCGATGCTTTGAGTTGGCGTACGCACATGATGGCGAGCTTGATGGTCAAGGAGTGGACCATGTTGGAGGATCTGGTGAGTTGCAATCTGAAATGGCAAGCTCAGGGAACTATCGGTGCCTAGGTGGCCAACTTGTTTGTTCGCTCTAAGCTGTTAGAGTTTATTGTCGCCTGTCAGCAACTGGATCCATTTGTTCAGGTTGTGTTTGAGAAGCTGGAGGCTGGCGGAGTGCCTCATTTCTCTGTTGGGGCATATGGAGAGCTGAGGTACGATATGCATCTGTATGTGCCCCAGCATGAGGAGGACAGGCTGAGGTTGCTGAATGAAGCACATCGGTCTAGGTACACTATTCACCTTAGGAGTATGAAGATGTACTGAGACTTGAAGCAGAATTTTTGGTGGCCTGGCATGAAGAGAGATGTTGCTGACTATATGGCGAGATGTACCACTTGCCAGTTGGTCAAGGCAAAGCACCAACGACCTGGAGGGACCATAGAGCCTTTGGATATTCCTGTATGGAAGTGGGAGCACATCTCGATGGAGTTCGTGACTAGTTTGCCGCGGACTCATTGGAAGAACGACACCATGTGGGTGATCATAGACCGGCTAACCAAGTCTACTCACTTCTTGGCCATTCAGGTGAAGCATCCGATGCACCGCCTGGCGGAGTTGTATGTCTCTGAGGTGGTTAGGTTGCATGGTGTTCCAATGTCCATCGTGTCGGACAGAGACACGAGGTTCACTTCAAGGTTCTAGAGGACTCTGTAGGAGGCCTTTGGCACCGTGCTCAACTATAGTATTGCATTTTATCCTCAGTCAGATGGTCAGACTGGGAGGACTATCCAAACGTTGGAGGATATGCTCAGAGCATGTGCCTTAGACTTTCAAGGGAGTTGGGAGGACCATCTGAAATTGATTGAGTTCGCCTACAACAATAGTTATCACTCGAGCATTGGGATGGCGTCCTACGAAGCTTTGTACGGTAGGCCATGCATATCACCGGTTTGCTGGAGCGAGGTGGGCGAGCGTTAGTTGATTGGTCCTGAGCTTGTGCAACTGTATGTGGACAAGGAAGATTTGATCAGTAGCAGGTTGTTGGCTGCACAGAGTCAGTAGAAAAGCTATGCTGATAGGAGGCAGAGACTGCTAGAATTTCTAGTGGGAGACTATGTGTTCCTGAAGGTGTCACCGACCAAGGGTGTCATGAGATTCGAGAAGCATGGCACGCTGAGTCCTCGCTATATTAGCCCATACCAAATTACACAGAGGATTGATGAGGTTGGTTATCGATTAGATCTACCACCAGAGATGTCATCTGTGCACGATGTGTTCCATGTCTTCATGCTGAGGAAGTGCCTAGCTGACGTGTCTCAAGTGATTCCAGTTTAGCCAGAAGGGCTCCAGGAAGACCTGTCCGTTGTGGAGGATGTCATCCAGATTGTTGACCGCAAGGAGCAGGTGCTGCGGAACAAGGCGATTCCACTGGCTTTTGTATCGTGGCGGCATCATGGAGTCGAGGAGGCCACATGGGAACGTGAGGAAGCCATCCTAGCCCAGTACCCGTTTCTTTTCCCCTAGTGATTTCGAGGGCAAAATCTTCTTTTAAGGTGGTTAGGATGTTACACCCATAAATTTTTTTTTTTAATTATTTACATTTTTATGAATTTTATTCCTAGACGTGTGTTACTGTTCCGATGGCCATTGTGTGGATTTGTTCTTTTGGGCTTGGGCCTCGCGTGCTGGCTTCTGTTGCGTGTCCCTATGTATTATGGCACTGTGTGTGTGGACCTAGGTGTGGGGTCTGTGTGGGGCCCACGTTGTGGGTCGGTTGCTGTGGCTAGCATTTGGGTGGTGGTCGTTGAGCTCGTACGGGGTGTTGGTGGCCGAGGTGCGTAGGTGAGCACATTCTCCACTACTTCATGTGCAGGGCTTTATAAGCTACCCACGCTACGCACTCTCGTCGCTCGATGTTCGCCTTTTTCTTCCTCTTTCTCCTCCTCAGGTGCACACTTCTCCTCCCCCACTTCCTTTTCCCTTCCCTTTCCCCTCCCTCCCCACTCCTCCTTTCCCCACCCATCACCCATGTCTTTCCTCCCTTGTTCCTTGCATCGGTGAGAGAAGGAGAGAGAAGTGAGAGAGGCGGAGGCACCATGAGGCTCGATGTCGGCGTGGCTAGTATCCCAGAGGTCAAGGGAGCTTTTGTGACGTTGTGGTCGCCAGCGGAGGTCGATGACTGGCTGGAAGACTCATTAGGTCGTCAGAGCTCATTTTAGGCACGTATCCCCAATTTAATATGTAGAAATCATGTAAAATGGTATAAATGCCTAGGATGCATGTAATCTAGGCTAGATTTAATGTTTTAGAATTTATTGTGAATTTATGAGAATTTATGGTGGATTTATAGGCATTTATGCCGGTGATTGTGTTTTGTGTCATTTTGACCCTTATGCCTCTGCGATTTTATATCTTGATGCATGGTGAATGGATTTTGGTTTTGGTTATTGGGTTCTAGAGTAGACTTGAGAGTCTACATCTAATGTTTTATGTGAGATTTTTTGTGGTTGTTTGGGGGTCCGATCAGAGCTCCAACTTTAGGTGATTTTGAATAGTAGGGTTTGGACAGTTTTCTGTTTTTCGCAAAATTCGGCATACCGAACCATTTCGGTACGCTATTTTTCTATCAGACTAGGTCCTCTGGTCAAAATTGGATCGTCTCATTTTGGACGGTCACCCAAATCAGGAGATTTCGATCGATCAAACCATTTTCGCTATATTGATTTTTGCCTGAGTGATGACCGCTGACCTGATTTGGTCGACTGACCCAAATCGATCTACCGAACTAGGGGTTTTCGGCATGTCGAATCTAGGCCCAAACATGTTTATAAAATTTGATTTCCAATGGTTTTCTGGATTGGTTTGTTTTGTCCCATTGAGATGGGATTACAGGCCATCAGTGGTGGTCCCTTGGGACACCTGATGCGTCGTATTGCCGAGGTTTTGGAAGAGTTTTCAAAGATTTGAAAATGATTTCAAAGAGATGAGTTGGCAGATTTGGAAAATGGTTTTCCTATTTTTCTGTGTGTGGGCCGAGATAGTGTGGGACCGTGTCGTCAGGATCAGGGAATGTGATGACATTCTTTGGTGGTCGAGCATGATTCCCTGGTTGAGGTCGGGGGCCGAGATACCTAAGGCTGAGGGGTGTCGGGTCCCGAAGGTATGAGACTCCTTGACTGTCGTCTCGAGGCTAGGGTTGTGGTCTGCGGGTTGAGGTGTTGTGTGGCATGACGAAGAGGTATGATACTCTTGCAGTCGCTGTGAACACTAAGGCTCAGGTGTTGTTGGGTGTGGAGGTATGACACTCCCTCCTAAGCATCGTGTGTGGAGGACGTTGTGAGGAGGCGTACCCTGTGGTGGCCAGTGTGGGTGGGACACATGCCCTGTAGTAGGTAGCATCTTGAGAGACATGATAGCCTTCCTATGGAGGGGTTGGCTTTTTGAGGGTTCTCCAGAGAGGGAGAATCACAGGACGGTGAACGGTTCAGCACAAGGTGGACGTCATCGTGGCATTGCAGAACGTCATGGTCACTCCTCGGCGAACTGCGTGTGGCCAGAGTTTGGTTGCCTAGCATCGGGCTTCCCGACTCAGTATGTGTGGTTTTGGGCATTGAGGGCCTTTACTTGAGGTTTTGTGCTAGTAGAGCCCTAGTTGTGGTTTTGGCTTGTGTGGGCTTGGTTTGTGAGATTTGAGAAATGGTTTGCGAAATCAATTTAAAAGAAAATCAATTAAGGTTTTCTTTCCTGCCGTTTTTATTTGAGGTGTGTACTAGGAGACTTTTGTCACTCATGCGTTTTCGTTGTGTTTTTGGTTTGCAGGTGCAGGCATGCAAAGCTTTAGCTTGTTGCATATAGTCTGGTGTCTCCTAGCCGCACACACAGGTTTCTGGTAGTTAGATATTTTTAATTTGGCTTTAATTTTCCTGTAATTTAATTTGTTTAAAATTATTGTGGAAAATGTGGGGCGTTACAGTGCCCTGTGCATTGGAGATGTGCTAAGTATTGTAGATTGATTCAACATCACCCATTCTTCTCTTCTATTCAATTCTCTCATTGCTACCGAGTGAGTAATGGTGCAACAAATTTATTGCCAAAGAAGGTTATCTCTCCAAGAAGGATTCCACTTATGGTTCTTTTCGTGACTTGCCAGCAAAATTACGTGGAATTTGCAATCTTGATAGATGGGGTTTTCCTTCCATTTGTCAAAGAAAATGATGAAGTCTTTATCTGCTTATTTGTTTCATCGCCAGAAGAGTTTGTGTTGGTTGAGTACTCGAAGAAGTGTCTACCCTTTTCTCTTTTTCCCTGCAAGGGCCAGCTTTTTGGGATTTGGGATGAGGCTCCTTCTAGTTTTCATGTTCCCTACAAGATTACCTACCCTTCCTTGTATTTCTTGATTATTGTATTTTTTGCTTCTTTTTTTTGTAAGGGTTGCTATTCTTTCTGAATAGGTGAGCACGTGTGTGTGCTCTAGATTACTCTTGACTATAGATTTTTCCATGGTCCTTGTAGCCTTAGTGCAAGTAACCTATCATCATCAATAATGGTTACGTTATCTTTTGCCCAAAAAAAACAGATGATGAAATAAAAGTTGCATGACTTAGTAAAACATATGCAATCAGATTAGGGAGAAACGATAGATAAGTAATTGAAAGATCCTTCGAGGATTACTTCTTTGCCATAAAGTTGAAATTATATTCTACAAGGATTACTTCTTCACAATGAATGTATATAACAAAGATATGAACCTTAGTAAGATTTTCTTTGTTGAAATTTATTCACATATATGAAATATTACCAAATAAGAATAGTCACTAAAAATCAAATAACAATTGAAAACCTGAAAATGCAGTATCATATCTATTTTGTTGTAGTATCAAATAATTCTTCATGAACCCATACATTGCATGAACAATCTTTAATCTCGTGATTGATTGAATGGAATAATAACTTTTCAAGAACAACAATAAGAAGGAAGACAATTGTAACATCTTGAAACTTGTTTTTCCCACTTAATCACTATTGATAATAAATTAATTAATGATTAAGTTATCCTTGGTATATGTTGTTGGCCTTGGTGCCTTGTTTTGGTGATTTTATTTCATGTAATGGATGTTTGAGATATTTCTCCTCCTTTTAAGGACTTTTGCTTAAAATTTACGTGAAAAGTTTATTTAAAAAAAAAAAAGATGAGAATGCCGACCTTGTTATCATGAGGAGGAGTGGGGGAAGTCGGTTGAGTTTACATGCATGGGGATTAAAAAAAGGAAGAAAATGAAATGAAAGAAAGAAAAGAGAGGGAGAGCTCAAGACGAGTAGAAAAAGAAAGGAGAGAAGAAGAAGAAAAGAAGAAGAAAAGAAGAAGAAGAAGAGAAGAAGAGGAAGAAGAAGGAGAAAGAGGTACATGCCCTACCTTATACTCATGTTTTTCTTTGTTTGAACTTATGATCATTAGAAATATGTAGTTGAGGATAATTTGTGTGCATGGTAGAGATTTTTTGATTTTTGGTATGATTTTTGGTGGATTTTTGAAGAATATTCAGAAAGATAGTTGCAGTTGCATCATTCTTGGGCTCCTCTACTTCAATCTCAAAAAACTCAAGCTATAAGCATTGGATTTGCATGATTTCTATTGCATTTGAAAGTAGACTCAAAGATCTTTGTTTTGGTAGCTTATTGTCATAATCTGTAGAAACACCAATTGATGTGCAAAGCATAACAACCCATTCAGGAAGCCAATTTGAGTCTTAGAGCTTCCAGCTTGTATATCTTGGGTTATGCATAATGGATTTGAATGATTCTTGTTTCATGTGAAAGTCGACATAGAAATATTCATTTTGGTATATTACTCCTAATTTTTCATGATTTGTAGCTAGAGTAGTGATCTTCAAGTGTAGTGATCTTCAAAATTTGAGCAACCCAAACTGGTTTTCTGCACTAGAAAACCAGAACTAGGGGTGCACTAGACTGGCACACTAGGCTAGCGCACCAGGCTAGAGCACCAGTCTGGCGCACTAGGCAGGTGTACCTGGACTGGCAAGGTGGCCAGCCTTGATTGTTGGAGAAGCTTTTACATGTGATACGCTTGGTTTAATCATGTTCATATGCCTAATTTGGATGAATGTGTAAGACAAGAGAATGTTTTGGAAAACATAAAATCTCCATTAAGCTATCAATTTAATATCAAAGATTATATTACTTAGAAGTAATAGAATGCTTCTCAGATTATCTAAGTGAACTTGAGAATTAATAATCAGCCTAGGATTAGAGGTTATGATTGGTTTTGGTGGCGTGGTGCACTAAAATAGGTATTTAGTGGTATCATTTTAGCATTGAGTTTGTGGTTTTCAATGTGGTTTTTCGTGTGTTTTGTGGTGTGACATTTTGCAGTGTTTTGAGCAAAGAGATTTGATATTGTTTTGAAAGTAATCCTGAGAATGCTTATTGGAAATAGTTTCTGTCAAAGGATTCTTGTAATGAAAATGTTTTCGAAAATGATTTTAGAAAGGAAAGGCATGTTTTAAAAAATGGTTTTGCACAGTTTTTGGTCGGTTCCGCATGGCGGTAGGACCGTAGCCGATTGGAGGGTATGGAGCCTCCATGAAATTGGCACAAGTTCTACGACATCGTTGTTGACAACGGGCATGGGTGAAAAAAACAATAGCTTTTTGAGGTACTATAGGGCCTAAGTGGAAGAGACTGGTCCACTCTCTTTACCTAGTACTGGCTAGGCCTAGGGTTGTGAGTTCCTAAGTGTCTAGTCACCACGGGGCGTCGTGAGGTTACACCGCATGCATGTTTGTGTGACCTAAGGGTCATGGCTGTGTGATGCCTGCGAGGTCATCGCGAGTGAACTCTTACACGGGGTGGTTCACCGCGACAGTGGAGTAGGGACAGGGTCGGTGCCTCCTTGACGGCTTGTAGCCATGTAACGCCCCAAAGTTCTAGCATAAATCTCAAATCTTAAATCTTACAAAAACACAGAACCTGGTTGGAACTAGTCCTAAAACATTATTCTTATCTTGGCTAGAATTTGGCTAAAACTCAGAAATCAAAACCAAGCTTAATTCTAGCCTCAAACCAAACCAAAATCTAAAATCTACAAATCTCTTTTCTGGTGTCACTTTGATTAGGGGTGACCTGGCCACAATCGGAGAAGGAGGCACCAACCTCGATCTCCTACACTACCATGGTGAACGTCCCCGTGTAGGGCATATCACTGTCCCAGCCAACAGGCCTTACTATTTCTTTTCTCTTTTCTATTCTCAATGCATAGGGATACGTCTACTCACGACGTCTCTCTAATTTGTCATGGTGTTGCAGGCATCGGTGACTTTGCCTAGCCCATCACAAGCTCTCGAGTTATCTCAACTAGCCTACCTAACACCACCTACCTAATTGAGTACATTACCTAGCCAGCACTAGCTCTTTTGGCTCCCAGTCTCTTTCACCTAGGGCCAACTCATAACTCTGAAATCTTCTTTTCTAAAACTTGCTTCTAATCAGAAATTCTTTTCTGAGAAAACATGCATCTTTTCTGAAATTCTTTTCTGAAGTCTCTTTCTAAAACTCTTTTTGAAATCACTTTTTTAATCATAGGGAATGCTTTTATGAAAACCCAATATTCTCTTCTAAAAATAATTCTTATTAAATCTCTTTTAAAGAGGGATCATTCTTTTTAAACCTTTGCAGTTCTTCCTAAAATATCTATTATTTCAAAATAATTACTCAAGGATTAAAACCATATTTTCCACTAATTAAAATCTTCATTATGTGTTTTATCCTTTTTGGAAAATATGCCTATGAGACCCACGCATCCTATCAACACATCTGGTCCGCGCATTCAACATGTGGTCCCCGCACTTACAATAAGCCCAGATCAGGTCATCGGAAAAATCGCCCTATTTGGGAGCTTCAGGCGGACTCATCTCCAGCCACTGCAAAAATACATATAAATACTCATCTTGAAGGATTTTGAGTCTACTACATTTTGGGACAAGTTTCATCTTAATTTGATATGTGGTTCTCAAGATATTAAATCGAGAGTTCAAAACATCACTAAATGTTACTATAGCTTCGTATACAAAAAAATCACCGAAAAATCTTTTATAAGTCCCAATAATTCATTGATCATTACCAATCCTAGATTTCATGCCAATCTACTCATTTCTGTAGTTTTTAACTTGATTTGCATCCAAAATTGTGTATGGAAACTAATAGAAACAGAGGAGGAGGATGGGATCGCGTACTCTGTGATGGGTTCTGATGACCTCACCATCCTCCGACGAGTACACTATCTCGACTAGTGTGCTTCAATGGTCAAGACCTTCGATGGAAGTCCTCCTCCTCCAGCGACACCCATCTTCCTCTCTCCCTCTCTCTCTCTGATTTCCCCTCAATGCAAGCCCGCTCTCCTCCTCTTTTATCTCCACCGTCCATTGTCGTTTTTCAGCCGCTGGCTGGGCATGGCGAGATTCGGGCGGCGCCGTTCGCAAGATAAGAGAGGGAGCGACGTTGGCAGGGTACGGGGGCACAGTGTTGGGCGGCAGTTGATTATGCACTCACTGTGCAAGTATATGTGTATGTATACAATATGGGATACCAACATACGTAGCCATACAAAGCCCAAGGATAAACACCAAGAGAAGAGAGCACAATCAAGCATTGAACCCATATTCCATTAATCACCTTTAATACAAATGCATGAGTATAAGCTTACATCATTCTGGAAATCTCCTAGGAGACCCACGCATGTCAAATGTGTGTCCCCACCATGCGTCCTACACGCAGTCTTCCTATTCTGGGCCCAGATATTACAAGCCAGGTCGGTCACCTGTGACCAGGGTGACATGATCAGTTTTGACGGACTGTGTGTGCTTGGTTTGAATTAGAACTAGCATTTGGTTTTGTGGTTTTGCCAGGCTCTAGCCAGTGAGACTTCTGATTTGTGCTAGTTTCTAGCCTAGTTTGGATATCGTTGAGCAGTGTGCAGTTTTTGTTTTTGGTTGGAACCTAGTCGAGGATAGATTTTGAAATGCATAAAAGTGATTGTAAAAATGCATGGAATTTCAAAGAAAATAAAAAGAGTGTTTTGAAAAGGCATGATTTATAATATGGCTTTTATGTAGATTGGGATAGAGATTTTGTGTTTGGTGTGGCACTTTGGTGCAATTGTGAACTTGATTGGCAGGTGTAGCCATATCAAGTATGCATAAAGGTTTTGAAAAGCATGCACATATTTTTGAAAAGAAAGTAAAGAAATTGGTTTCAAAGCATTGTTTTAAAGGACTTGTGGCATGTTGGGCAATCATATATTACCCAGTTGTGGTGTTGTAGCATCCGAGAGAGGGATGCCAGGGTTGTGTGAGTGTGTGTGTGGGTGGGGTGTGTGTTGAGTGACCTTTTAGTGGTCACTCATGCTTGTTGTTTGGTTTTTTTTAGGTGCAAGATAGGAGAAGGAGTTGCTAGTGCATGTGAAGCTGGAGTCTATCGACCACACATCAAGGATCTTGGGTAAGTGTTTAGTTTAATTCAATTCAGTTAATGGTATTTTTATTCATATTGTTTAATGTTGGATTTATATTTAGAATTGATGCATGTAATTGTTGCGAATAAAAAAATGTGGTTAGAAAATTTAGGGGTAATGACTTGTGGCCGGTTCTTTACAAAGTAGTATTAGAGCATAGGATACCTATGAGCACTAGCTTAGGGATGTCTAGTTGACGACTCCAAATTATATAGTCCTGCACCGTGTTTGTTGGTTTTTTTGCTTGGTGGAGTGTGAAGCTGCGATTGCTTTAGTGGGGCGGTCATTTGAGCTCCTTACTCCATGTGGTGTGGTTTCCGATGTTGTCCACTACTTTCATGTGGATTAAGCACTGTGTGGCCTTGGGAGGAGTGGTGGCAGTTGTGATCGGGTCGAGACTCAGTGTTGGCATGCGGGATAGGAGACCTTGCTATGTGTAGGAGGCTAGACTAGTCTTGCCTAGGTGGGGTAAGTAGCTTTCCTTGGTGGAGTTAGCTTATAAGGGTCCTATAGGTGGTAGGACTATGGGACGGGCAGACTCCTCCACAGGATGGTTGTTTGTAGTAGTGTAGACGTCATGGTCGCTCCTCAAGGGACTACTTATGGCCAGTGTTGATTGCTTAGTGTCAAGTAGCACTACATGTTGTTTGCTTATGGTTTTTGGTGAGCCTTGGTTCAGGAAATCAGGCTCTGGCCTAATGGAGGCCATGGTGTTGTGCTAGTGTGGTGTCGTGTTTTGGAGCTGTGGCTCATTGGTTTTAGTCTAGAGGAGACCGTGGTGGTGTGCCAATGTGACATTGTGTTTTGGAGTAGTAGGCTCCATGGCTTTGGTGTTGTTGCTTGGGTCCAAAGGGGACCGTGTTGTGCAGAGTAGAGGCTCTATAGCTTATACTTTGTGGCTGTTGTAGGTGTACTTCTTGCAATTGTGAGCATTCAGAGACCATTGGTTGTTTGATCTGCACAGAGAATGTGTGGGATCAGGTTGTGTGCTTTGGTGTAGTTTTTGGGCTTGATTTGGCAAGAGTGGCCATCTCTAGCATACATAAAGATTTTAAAAAAACATGTATATGGTTTTGAAAAGAGAAAGGAAACGAATGGTTTTAAAAGCATGATTTTGAGGTTTTGTTGCCTATCAGGTAGTAGTGGACTACCTGGGTTTGATGTTGTGGCATCCAAGTGGGATGCCTGTGCTTGTTTGTGTGGGGCATAATTACGCCTACTTACTCGGCATGGTGCGCTGAGTTGTTTAGTTGGGTTGCATGTTGGGTGACTGTATTGAGTGGTCACTCATGTGTGCTTTTGATTTCTTTTTTAGCAGGTGCAGGATAGGAGCTGGTTTTAGCTAGTGCACATAGGAGGAGTCACGCTGCCACACATCAGGGATTCTTGTGAGTGTTTAGTTTAGTTTTATTTCTATTGTTTATTAGATTTATTTCTATTGAGTGTACTTAGATTTAGTTATATAATTAGTATAATTCTAATTAGAATGAAAGATTAAAAAAAATGAAATTATGTGGCTAGGTTGAGTGGTAGTGACTTGAGGGTTGTTATAGTTGGTATCAGAACATTGGTCCACTAGAGAGCATTAGCCTAGGGACGTCTAGTCAGGTGACTCCATAGAATTGCATGTCATGCATGCCTACACCTCGATTTTATTGATTTTCTTAATTTTCCTTGCTTGCAGTGTTTAGGAGTGTCTTCAACTCCAACTCCGGCTCTAGTTTCAGCGAGGATATTGCATGAGGGACCGCAAGGAACCTAGGGAGTGATGGTATGCATTCTCGATTAGAGATAGACATTGACTCCTTATTGGAAGGTTTCCTTAATGACAAGATTTTGAGATTTTCGAATTGTTGGAGTTGCTTTTGAGGCAGCAGTTTGAGAGTAGAGCGTGAAGTGGCGTTTGCTTATGTGGAGCGATTCACAAGAGTTCCTCAACTCTGTGGAGTATGGTGTAGTGCTGTCCACAAGTTTTGCATGGATTAGGCACTATGTTGCTCGTAGGAGTGGTGCCAATTGTTTCTAGGCGAGACTCAGTTTTGCATGGTTTAGGCACTATGTTGCTCGTAGGAGTGGTGCCAGTTGTTTCTGGGTGGGACTCAGTGCTGGCATGCAAGGTAGGAGACCTTGTGAAAGCCCAGGTGAGTCGTATTGCCTAGAGTTGTTCGCATCTGTAGTAGGTACTGGTCTACTCATTGTGCTACGACTACGAGAAGGCAGGGCATTTATAGGGGAGGTGCCTTGTTTCCTTTAATGGGGTTAGGCACCCCACATCAATCAACTAGAGGACGTGTTCCCTTTAAGTGGGTTAGCCATAACCCAGCGTTGTGTTGTTTGGTGTTTTGTTGTGGAGGATAGAGTACAGTAATTGTTTGCCTCTAGTGTGCCCTCCATGGTTGTTGCTACTAGAGGTGTAAATTGGGTTGGGCCAACCTGGCCCTTATTTTAGCCTGGACTGGTCTGGACTAAAAAAATCGAGTCAACCCGGCCCTGCCCATCATGGGTCACAAGCCGTATCGGGCCTATGGACTAGGCCTGTTCGGCCCATTTTAGTAGGCCCAATAATTGGCTCATTTTAATGGCGAGTTAGGCCAAGCTGGCCCACTTTTTTTAAAAAAATAAAGAAAAATGAACGTTGCACAGCAATGTTCATGTGAACGTTGCATGTGCAATGTTTATTTTTTTTCATAATTAACCTTCCTCATTCTTCTATAAATACCACCTCATTCTTCTCATTTTTCACAACTCGTCTCCTTCTCAATTCTCCATTTCTCTTCTTTCTACATTACACTCTTAATTTCTCAACTCTTCTCCCTAAGTCTCGACTCTTCTCCCTTGTGTGGAATACAAGTTTAGCTTTGGACTCCTAACACCAGTCTTCATTCTTCATCAACAACAAGCTTACACTTTGGTCTCCAGTCTCCATCTCCAATCATCCAGTGATCCAACATCTGTGTCCACCGACAACCGACCAAGCGCCCATTAATTTCTTTACTTCTAATCCCTCCTATTTCTTTACTTCTAATGGCTCTATTTTTTGGTTTTGGGTTTTTTTGGGTTATGGTTTTTTTTTTTATCAATTTTTTTAGCCTTAAAAATGGATTATCCTTTTAATGTAGGAAGTCATGATTATATCCTTAACCCTGAGTATAATCCTACCTAAGAGTCAGAACAACCTCAAACAACAACAACCCCACAAACACAAACTACTGGAACTAAGAAACCTAGGAAGCAAAGCTCATGGGTTTAGGAACATGTAACCCTAGATCTCATAAATGAAAATAAATGTTATTGTAAATATTGTGGTTTAGGATATACCTATCCTAGGAGTGGGGGTGTAGGTCATATTGCTAGGCATTTAACAAAATGTACAGCTGCCCATAATTAAGATGATAATGCAAATTTAAGACAATCTAAATTACATGTTGGTTCTAGTGAAATAGTTAATTGGAAATATAATACAGAAGAAGCAAAATACGATGTAACAAAATTTATAGTACAAGATGAACAACCATTTAATTTTTCTGAAAATAAAAATTTTTAAAGTTGTGTACAAAATTATTTAAACCCACAATTTAAAGGTCATTCTAGGAACACTACTAAAAATATAATTTATAAAACATTTAAAAAAGATAAAGAAATTTTAATTGGAATATTTTTTAGTTTATTATGTAAAATATCATTAACTTGTGATGTTCGGACAGGACCAAATAATTTTCCTTATTTATGTTTAACAACACGTTGGATAGACATAGAATGGAATTTATAAAAAAGATTAATTGCTTTTAGACTTTTTGATCAGCCACACACTAGAAAAGCTATAGCAAATATTATAGAAGATATTAGTAAAGAATTTAAAATATATAATAAAATTAATACAATATCTTTTGATAATGCCTCTAATAATAATGTGGCAGTAGGAATATTACAAAAAAATTTAAAACCTATATTAAATAGTGATTTATTTCATTGTAGCTGTTGTTGTCACATTTTAAATTTAATTGTACAAGAATGTAGACATTGCATTTGGCCTTATATAGAAAATATAAGAGCAGGTATATTATTTATTCAAACATTAGGTAAAAGATTTCAAGAATTTAGATATTTATGTGCAGAACAAGGTATAAAACCTTAAAATTTTAAATTAGATGTTCAATATAGATGGAATTCAACATATAATATGTTAACTTCATGTTTATCTTATAATAACGTAATTACAACATATTATAATTCAAGATCTAATTATTTATTAAATGATGAAGATTGGAATAATGCTAATATAATTCATACATTTTTAGAACCATTTTATACTACAACTAATCAATTATTTGGTCAATATTATCCTACTAGTTCTTTAGTTTTAGTTAATTTATTTAATATTACAAATACATTTCAACAATATAGACAATTCCCACAATTTGAATATATTATTAAAATGATGGATGAAAATTATAATAGCTATTAGAATGAGCCTCCAATGTGGTCATGCTTAGCTTTAATCATGAATCCTAGGCATAGATTAGTAAATTGCATGATACTTATAGATGATATTTTTAGTAATATGAATCAACATGAAAAAATAGATGGATATAATAATAAAATTACTGAAACTTTATATGCATTATTTGAAGAATATGTTGATAATTATGGTGAAAGTAGTTCTCATGCACATACATCTAGTTTTGTAGGATCATGTAGTAGTAGTAGTAGTTCATTTTGAAGTAGATTAAATAAGAAAAAAGATAAATATGTAAAATCAACAACTAGTAATGAATTAGAAAATTATTTAGAATGTGAGTTTGCATTTAGTGATATTAAAATGGATAATTTAGATATATTAAAGTGGTGGTCTAGTACTGCTGTTAGGTTTCCTATAGTTTCTAGGATGACTAAAGATTTACTAACGATTCCGGTGTCTACTGTGACGTAGGAGTCTTCCTTTTCTGTAGGAAAAGAGTTTTAAATGATAGAAGATATAAATTATCAGAAAAATCTATAGAAGCCTCTGTCTGTTTGAAAGATTGGTATGATGTAGTTGATCGTCTACAAAATTTAAACTTAAATGAGGAATCAGAAGACGAAGAGACAACAACTTCAATAGGGACGAGAGCTTCTGCTGTAGATTAAAAAATGTATAAATTTCTCTTGTAAAATTTTTAATATATATTAATGTAATAATTGTAAACGTAAAAAATGTAAATTGTTGAATATTAGAATATCTGATGTAAATGTAAATTTCAAGTTTTTATTGTTTTTTTATGTATATAGGATATTAATGTAAATTTCATTTATTTAATAATAAATAATTTTTAAAATTTAATTGTTAATGTAAATGTTGAATATCTTTTCAAGTTTTTTAATTTATACATTAATTATTTAATAATAAATAAGTTTTTTTAATTTAAAAATCTATAGATCGGCCTAGCCCGGTCCATGGACCGACCCACTAGTGGGCCGCAGACCGTGCCGAGCCGGGGGGTTTTAATCCACGGCTCGGCTCGGCTTCGCCCGTTTTTGTGGACAGGCCGGGCTGGCCCGGTCCATGCCCGTTAGGGCCTAGCATATTTTTGGTCGGGCTGGCCCGACTTGGCCTATTTTACATGTCTAGTTGCTACTGTTATTGTTTGTTTGCTAGTGTTTGCTTTGACTATTTGTTGGTTGTTCTTGCTGGTATTTGTTGTTTGTTGATTGTTTTGGTCGTCGTCTATTGTCTGTCCTTGGTTGGTTGGTGTTGGTGTGAGAAGATACCTACAGCTCCATCCTCCTGTTGTCACATCTAGGTGAAGTGTGAGGCTTCCTAGATGTGTGGTTGTTGTTGTCTTTGTAGTGGGTGTAGAGGATGCTCTAAGTTCCATCCTCTTGTTGTCTTTGGCTGACTTAGTGGGTCCCCAGATGGTTGTTGTCATCTCTGGCTGACTTGGTGGGTCCCTAGATGTCTGTTGTTGTTTTGTGGTGACTCAGTGGGTCCTTAGGTGTGTGTTGTTGTTTCAAGGTGACTCTTATGAGCCCCCAAGTTTGTGTTATTTCTTCCAGATATCCTGTTTGAGGACAAGGATATCTAGGAGCTGGTGCACGTGGAGTTGCGCATTGGTGTTGTGTAGTGGTGTCGTGCATATTGGTTGGGGCTTGGCCATGATGTGGCTTAGCCCAGTGTATTACTGGTTGTGTGCTGTTAGGGGATCTTGTTTTGATACGCAGTTGGCTTGGTTAGTTAGGTTCGAATGGCTTGGTGTCGTTTGAGCAGTGGAGATTTATTTCTCTAGTGTTTCCCTTGGGGTGTCCTATTGTTGATTTTCTTGTTTACTAATGGGTCGAATGGCGTGGTGCTATTCAATCTATGGAGATCCCCTTTCCCCTATGGTTGCTTGGGCTCTTTGGGGTTTGCTGCGGCGGAGATGGGGTGACTCAAGTGGTGTTGGCTACCTATCTCGTTGGTCGTGCCATTGGTCGAGCTTTTGGGTGTGATCCCACATGTTTTCCTCCGACCAGTTGTTTCCTAGATCAAGTGAACTATCCTTGGGACCTAGGCATTTCCAAGATAGTGGCACTACAAGCAAATCAGCTAGGAAGGAGGAACAACTCGTGTTGGTTTGGACACTTATGTTGAGGAACAACTCTTCGATGTGAGATTCACCCTTGATAAGTGGTCTGCATGTATTTTAGCAGTCTCACATCTAGACCTGTAAGGCTTCCGTAGTAGTAAGTTATGGTGAGTTCTACCAATATCCTTCTGAGTTGGGATAAGTTCCTATTGTGGTGAGGCAATGTGGTGTTTGTGGTTCCTGTTAGTTAGGGGGATCACAAGGGGAACTATCCACCCACATTTTGGTGTTGACCATGGTGGAGGTTGTGCTTTGGATTCGATAGAGTGATGGTCTAGGAAGCAATTCCTAGAGGTAGATATTGTTTGGATTCACTGATCTATCAATGCACTCCAGATCTACGAACAACTTTCTTGTGCCTTAGTAGCTAGATTTCTCTTGTACCTTGGATTAGTGGGGGTTTTCCAGAGTGATGAGTGGTGTTACTAAGCAAGTGGTATGGTGTTGGAGTGGTTCTGACCAGGTTGAGCATCAAAGTAGCATTGCAAATGCTGGTGGGAACTGGTTGCACATGATTAATCTTGTGCTTTACGTGTCTTTAGAGGTGCTCAGGATGCTTGGGACTCTAAAAGACACTATGTTTGGAGCCTTTGAGTGGAGGTTTTGTGCCTGGAAGGGGCTTCACCTAGGGATTTGGCAGTGTTTGGACTTAACGAGAGTAGAGTTCTTGGTGTCATTCTGGACTTAAGTGGGATGAAAAGGTTTTGTGAAGCATAGATTTCTCCTACGAGTCATGAGTTTTGGGCGGCATTGTTATGCTGGTTGTCTAGGGTCGTGGACTTGATGTCTTAATTTGGTACCCTTGGTGTTTCGCCTTGAGAATTTCTAGATTGAAGTTCTTTTAAGGGGGTTAGGATATAACGACCCTATTTTGGAAGGGGTGCTTTGGCCAAATATTTTTGATGGAGTTCTATATCGTTAGATGTTGAGTTCCCTATGTTCAATGTAAAATGTAGCTCTAGTAGCGTTCTATGCCTAAATTCGTGAGTTTCAAGCCTTCTTGGTTGTATGTGGTTGTGATGCTATGTTGGCTCTCGCGGATGTTTTGAGGGTTTGCTCTGAGCTGTGGAGGTTCTTTAGCATACTCTGGTGGCCGATCTCTGGTTGCACGAGTCACGTGGACAGGAGTAGTTGTGTGTCTGGTTTTGTGCTTGTGGGTTCCTTTTTTCCTTCGTTTCTCTCTCCTTCCCCTGAGCCCCACTCCATTTCCCCTCCTTCTCCTTCTCCATCACTCCTCCTCCACCTTTTAATGAGAGAGAGAGAGAGGGAGAATGGGAGAGAGATGGGAGAGTGAGAGAGGGATGAGACAAGAGGAGAGAGAGAGAGATGGCCAGAAGTAGACGAGGATGGTGCTGCTGTCGCCGTGCTCACCACAGCATCGTCGCGTGCAAGAGGAGGAGATTCAAAGCTCGTGATCGAAGGAGAGGAGGTGCGTCGCTCGCGTCGTCGTGTCTTCGGTGGCAGGTACACACCTTGTAGGCTGCTTTTGGTTTCTAATTTGATTCCTAGATGCATGATAGTGTGTTGATGATTGTAGGAATTTTTAATAAATTTATGAGCATTTATTGGGCCATTTATGGTTGGATGTGTAGCTGGTGGGTGAATAGTGCTCACCCATTCTTGTTTTGCGATTTCTTGAGATCCGCCCAGTGGATCTCTATGTTTCTAGTTTTGTTTGGAAGATCTCCTTGAGATCTTCATTTTGATATATTATAAGCAAGGTTTGGTGTGGTGTTTTATAGGATTGGATTTTGGGTCCCATTTTGGAATGTCCTGCAATCACTTGGTTTGGCATACTAATTTGGTTCGGTATGCTGATTTTGTGTCTATTTTGCCCTAACTTTGTTGGTTCGATCAACCAAAGGATTTCAGTCTACCGAACCAAGCCTAGACTTTGTACTTAGGTGTTTTATGTTTTTGATTAATATATATATACATATATATATATATATATGGAGATAATTATGATGCCATAATTAATGACGATAATCATTAACATAATGGTAGAATTGCCTAAAATGAATTAGCAAGGATTCTACTTGGGGTGTGGTTCGAATAAAAGATTATATGACTTAGAAATTCTAAGTTTCTCCCCTAATGGTGCAGAATGGATAATGAGGATCATGAATTATCCCTAGGTTTAGGTATTGGCTTGGTTTTATGTGTGGTGCAATAAATGAGGCATTCTGTTACATCTTAAACCTTGATTTTCTCATTTAATCATTATTGTTAATAAATTAATTAATGATTAAGTTATCCTTGGTGTAAGCTGTTGGCCTTGTTGCCTTGTTTTGGTGAGTTTATTTCATGTAATGGGAGTTTGAGGCATTTCTTCCCCTTCCAAAGACTTTTGCATAAAATTTATGTTGTGCGTGGGGAGAAGAGAAAACTAATTGCCAAACCCAAATCAGCAACAAACAATATCACACAAGACAAAGATTTACGTGGTTCCCCAAATTGCGTACGTCCACGGATGGAGAGGCTGTTCTTCACTATGTGTAATTGGGGATACAAAAGGGTGTTGGGCATAACAATGGGAATCCTAGCATATATATACTAGGTCCAAAAGACTAATTTGCCCCATAATTACAATCATAATTCAAGTCATA
>JAMKQA010004905.1:0-22226 GCA_024699735.1 Posidonia australis | reverse complement strand
GGAGTTGTTCGTACACCGCATGTCTCCTCAGCAAAAAAATGGGCTGACATTCTAACCAAAGCATTGAGTCACACGAGTTTTAATTATCTTTGTAACAAGCTGGGTTTATTTGACATATACTCTCCAGCTTGAGGGGGAGTGTTGGTGTTATGTGGGTAAATGGATCCTTATACGGATCCTGAACCCTATATATATGTACTCTTATTTCACCTCAATATGATTACGATTCTTTCCCTTCTCTTCATTTATGGAGACAAAGGAAATATTTAACAAATATTTGAACGATGTGAAAAGGTCATGGGTACCTAACATGTAAGTTGAGGCTTCGGAGTTTAAAACCCAAGAATTGTCCTTAGAGGTTAGGTAAGTACCAATACCTAACACAACAACATGGGAAACAGAGGCAATAGACTGGGCAACTTGATACCAGAAGAATTTCTCATACTCGACTTGTAAAATTAGAACAGTAGCAAAAGCATCTGACTCCACCATTGTAGTATCTATAGTCACATTCTAAGCCTACTCTGTCTTATTAAACTTATCCCAGCATTTATCAAACGTATAGTTATTGTGGCCACAGTGGTTACACTTCTAAGTACCATGTTCTCCTCCTAAATTGCAACCTCTCTCCCGACCATGACCACAAATCCTAGTAGATGTCACCATGATCGACTGATTTGAGGGGCCCAATGATGTATTTGTAGAAACACCGAGCAAAAGTAAATAACAAAGATAGAACTGTGTCTACACTAAGGACATGACTACGAATCCGAGTCAACATTCAAACGTAGGCCATAAATGAATTTAACCACCACCAAACCATCTTGATACTATTTAAGAGTCTAAGCATCAATAACGATAGACTGATCTCTCGGCTGTAAAGAAAAAAAAACTCTCATATGTCTCAAAGATCTAGGAAATATTCTTTTTATGACCATACATCTCCCAAAGAGTAGTTAAAAACATAACATCAAAAACAATATTGGATTCTATATTATTTACCAACCATAATGTAACCCTATAATCTGCATCAAACCAATCAGTAATATGCCTCATTTTGCAATGGGCTTCCAAAAACACAGTAAACGCCTACGCCTACAAGAGATAGTTCTAATTATTTAACTTTATTATTGTACCACTTAGATAACGAACCCACGCATCACCGGAGGAGGAAGAGGAAGTCATTCTCAACACGTGGAATGGCAGGAAATTAAGCACAATGTCTGAACTGATATGAATCAACATAAAATAAAACTAAACATGATCTAAAAAGGCATGAATAGGGCACACAACAACCTTACAGCAACACAACGTAGCCTACGGCATGCACCCTGCCAATGGCAAGGCTGCACAACTGCCAAAGAGGGCTAAAGACACCGTCAAACGGCTTGAAGGGTCCACAAGCGTCGACGACTAGAAAGGAGGGAGGAGGAACCAACAAGAGGAGAGGAGCAACGGAAGAGGAGGAATCGATGGGAAAGGAGAAGCCAACATGAGGAAGGGCCTCATTCGACGACCCAAGAGTGGGAAGGAATCGTGTGGGGTGGCAACAACACAGGAAGGGTAGCGAGGGGTTTAGGTGGGATGATGGCTAGGTTTAGGGTAACTTATGTTCTAGAACTATTGTAGAAGCGAAAAAATAATATTATTTGCTCACACAAAAGAGTTTACCACAAGGATACACACACAATCATAACCCTAGGGTAAATGGATACCTAGTTACCTGTATAGACTAAATCTATCTCTACTACTAAATAATGTCACTGACATAGCTTATAACATCTAATATTATGTAATTCCTTCCTTCAATACTTGATATTTCCTTTCACTTTGATAACAATGGGCGATGAGTGATCTTAAGTTCTAGAACTTCAATTTCCTTCTACTATCCGAATTCAAATAAAGAAAACGAACTTACACAACAATAAAAACACAAGATTATACCTTTAAACTGAGAAGAAAAAGTGAATCATAATAGCCAACATGACCAGAATGTACTTGTTCCCACATTGATCTGATATTTGTATACAAAAAGATATAAACCTGCAACAAGAATCAGTCAAGGATGATTGTCAGAGGTACATAAGTATTTCAGAGCATATCCAAATAAATGTGTACCTGTAGAAGAGCTGGTCTTTCTTTGCTGACACACTCAAATAGCACCTGCGAACAAAAGTCCCGGAAATCGGCATCTGAACTGCAGTTTTAAGTATATATGGAGACAACATTAGATTTTTGCAAACTAAAATTGATTTTTTTTAACTCATACACAGAGTGTAAAATTACCGTAGCTATAAAAAAAAATGCAATTAATACCAAACAAATGCCAAAATGCAGAATAGATATTTTGTAAGTTTATTATGTCAAAGTACTTCCCTATCACAAAGTTGTTACATCTTAAAATAGATTTCTTATAAATTAAGGGGATATTCAGAAGTTGTGCAAGAAGGTTCTTCTGCTCTTCATATAGCCATACTCGATGAACATTGATCCAAATAAGAACGAGTTCAAGTTAGGGCCTCGCATACTGAGAATAAGGTATGGCTGTTATGAGTTAAGATTGAAAATCAAGGATGAGGCATAAAACTTTGAAAGTTTCTATTTTCTAGTAATTTATCTCATGCAAGTTACAGATGGATCCTAGAGGCCAATACCCATTGGATGTGATAGGCCTAAGGCCTATAGGATTACAATAAAAAGTATATCACTAACGAGGTCTCCTTGGCGAAAGCCTTGTTCCCTTGGTTTTCCCCTTCAATTTGAGGTCTTCTTGAAGAGGGAAAGGCTAACTATCTGTTCTAGGAGAATAACAGTTTTCTTATTCGTTCTCATGTTACAGATGAAGCCGTCATTTCTTGCAACCTAGACACATTTTTATTATTTTTCTCATAACTTTGCATTGTAAGGCTATTAATTGGCACTGACAAATTAATGATGCTTGGAAACTGAGTAGGTCAATATGTAAAAATTAAAATACCTACAAAAAAAATCCAAAATATGCAGCATAAAAGTGCTTACCTGCTGCTCCAGGAGGAATCACAACAGAGTTGTGCAAATGATATCAAACTTGGATCAGCTGAAAAGGTACTGATCAGCTGATCAACCTTACAGACGGCAGATTCAATATTTCCAGTGATAGTTCTGGTAGAGCATTCCAGCAGTGATGCCTCGGAAACCTGAGAAAAATTTTTTTTGCACTATCAAATAATTAAAAAGAGAGAATAAAATATTTTTAGTAGTCCCAACCTTGTGCATCATCCTTGATAACAGAGATTGACATCCGACTGGATCATCAACATATGAACAGGCTCCAACCTTTCTTTTAATGTAAATAAGGCCATCATTGAAAGGATTATTTCTATCTCCAGATCTCCACCAGGGTTTGTCTAGATAATGTGAGCGAGAGAATGACATTAAGAAGAAGCTCCACAGCCGTTACGACTTAAAGAAAGAAAATTACTGTAAGAGATTTATCCTATGCAACCTTCAGGTAAAAGCTGTATGACTTGAGGCCAGTATCTGGGTCCACAAACCCGAACAGACTTAAGCTGGAACAGTAAAGATAGAGTTACACTCAATCAGGATGATGTTACTTATTCATTCTAGAAATTATTGAATTGAAACAGAGATAGAAACACTAAACACTTTCTCATTCTGGAGAAATTTCCAGCAACTTAATATTCATGTGTAATCCACCTTTTCAAGTGGAAGCACCTAGTACTCTGCATTGTCATCTCAGTCCTCATGCATAACCAAACAAGAAGATATTTCATTGTCTAAATCCTACTACAGAGCCAACAGCATAAACCAACTCATAGTTACTAGAACAATTAAATCCCTCTTCATGACTACTGCCCATGTCATTTTAACCCTTTTGCTACATCTTCTAACAATTGAAACAACAGTAACAACAATAATAGCAGCACCAGCAACAACAATTAACCCTTCAACTTTTCAACTCCAACACGAAAAAACACTTTCTTCCTTACTAATGCAGCCATATTTTTCCTTATAAATAACCATATTTTTCCCCAATCCGCCTTCTCTGGTTCTAAATTTAGCACCTAATATGACCACAGCCAACTCAACAACCTCATTTGTTACACAAGAAGCAAAGGATAGTCAAACTGAAATTCTATAAGATTTTACTTTCATTTCGATAGGAACTGTTCTACCACGTAAAATTTCATATGCACTACCCCAATTCATTTGTCCCCATTTTTCTTTATGGTGATATCCTCTTTATCTTCATCTTTATTTATTACTAGGATTCAAATTATATACCTTGAAACATTCCATATAGACGAACTTATATGTTTAGTACTGTTAAATATACGTCACTAGATTTATGGTTATATCTTATGTTAAGTATATGGTATATGAATATCTGTGTAAGGAGTAAACCCTATATATATAAATGTAACAATAGTGATTAGCAATAAGATTTTCCATTCTCTCCCTAATCTTAACTTGGTATCAGAGCTAGGGTGTCTTTTCTAAGAGACAAAAAAAAGGGAGAGAACACAGCCACAAACCCCAAGTTCTGTCGGCCAGACATGCCTCTCAGGCGCCTTCCAGCCAGCCTGCCAATCCTCTCCAACACTCTCCTGCTCTTCCCCAACCTCCAACAACCTTTCCTGTTGAAGTGCCAGCACCGTCTACCCCTTCCAGCCCGTCACTGGCCCTCTGCTGCCGCCGTTACGCCTTTAGCCACCTCCGTCTGTGCCTCTACTCCTTTAGCTGACGGTTTTTTGGCCCTCAACCTCCCGCGTATCCACCGCCACCTTCCAGACGCAATCTTCCCTTCGACAGCCTGTCCTAGGGGTTCCGCCAGTCCTAGGCTTTCCTCTTGTGGCAACCAGTCACCTTTGCAGCCAAGCCATTGGTTCCTCTGCCATGATATAGGCTGCTTCTTCCAGTTTATTCATGCTTCAGTCTGTAGCGTTGGCCATGTGCCCTAGTTTTGCCTCAGATAACAAAACTCTGCCCTAGAAATGGGTTATCACTCCTGGTTTGTGTTTTCTTCAAAGATTACAGCAGTATATGTGCTTTTCTTCCACTTTTGTGTGTCAGAATCAGACTGACTCCTGTTATCATGCTTACTTCTCGTGAGACATGGTTGAAAAATCCCTCAATGATTTCCATAAAGTTCAACCACAAGGACTTTCTTTTCAGGTTACAAGCGTTTGGGTCTTTTCTAGGTGCACATCGGATGAAAAGCCATCTCACTGATGATCCATCAAATGCCAAGGATGCTACCTGTGAAGATTGGCTCATAGATGGCTATGCTGTAAAATTGTGGCTTGTCAATAGTATGACGGAGGATACTTCCAAATGTGTGATGATGCTACACCCAACCAGAAAGATTTGGGAGACTTTAAACAGCACCTATGGATATGAAAAGAGTATTACCCAAATTTGTAAGAAATATGAGCAGTTGTTTACCCACCGTCAGGGAAGCGTTCCATTTAGGAGTTTTACAGTTCTCTTTAGTCTCTACTAGATGAGTTGGAAATCTACCAGTCCTTTGTAGCAGATATCTCAAAGATGTGACAATACCTAGAGGAGTTAACTGTGACTATTTTCTTAGTAAAGCTTAATCCCACAATGACATCTCAAATTCATGGTCCAATTCTTGACACAGAAACTCTTCTATCTCTCTCGTCCAACTTTTCTCAAGCACTCCGAATCTCAACGGCCACTCTTGCTCTTGTTCCTAATCAATTGGCATTAGTTACATCCACTAGAGGCTATGCTTGTGGTCATGGTTAATCGTCACCAAGCGAACATGAGACTCATAAGTGTGATCACTATGATCGAACCAATTATACATTAAATCGTTGTTGAAGCAACTTTGACTGACCTCCTTAGGCTAGACATGTGATAGAAACTTCTTCTAATGATTCATCTACTCAAATTGTCACCATCTCCCAAACACATTATGACAAGTTCATCAGCTCCAAGATAATCAACCCATTGCCCATGCATCCTCCTCAAGTATGACTACTTTATTAGTTTCGAATGATAGTTTTTGGATTATCAACTCTGGAGTTTTCTCACACATATTAGGTACTTAAGACCTTTTTACCCGACTCTCGTATTTGTCTAATAGTAAATCTGTTTCTATCACCAATGGTCGCCATTGTTCTGTCTTTAGAGAGGGTATGGTTCATGCCACTTCTCATAAAACTCTTGATAAAGTTCTTTACGTACCTAATTTTCCAATAAATTTACTTTAAATTAGTACTAGTATCCGACAACTTTAATGTTCTATAACCTTTTGTTCCTGTCATTATATCTTTCAAAGCCTATAAATGAGGAAGAAGATTGATTTAGACTATAAGCATGATTGCAGTGTCTACATATAAGTTCGAAATGATATACCTTATGGATTAGCGTCTGTTGCTACTACTGCAAAGTCTTCTTTACTATGACACTACTGCCTTAGTCACCTATCACATCAATATCTTTACCAGTCTCTCCCTTAGATCAAAGTTGACTCTTTTGTCTATAACTCATGCCATTTATGTAAGCATCATCCGACTACCTATAGGCGTTCTAGCTTGTCTGGTAGTCAAAGTCCATTTAATTTACTTCATTATGATATCTAAGGACCTATTCATAGTCTATCAATATTTGATTATCGTTATTACATTATCTTTGTAGACAATTATTCACGAGTATCTTAGGTGTATCTTCTAAAAGATAGACAGCACATATAAAACATTATCAAAAAAAAAAATTACTAAAATAATAAATTATTTTTCTGTTACTCCTAAAACTCTTCGAACTGACAATACTTTAGCGTTCATTTAAAGTAATGTAGAAAATTATTGTACTTCATTGAGAATTCTACATCAAACCCCTTGTTCACATACCTTTCAGCAAAATGGAGTGATAGAACGTAAGTATCAACATATACATTATGTTACTCGCACTATTTTGTTGCAGATGAACCTTCCCAAGCCCTCTCTAGTCTGATGTTGTGCTCACTACTGCCCACCTTATCAATAGAATGCCCTCTACGTCTCTTAATGTAAGATTCCTCTAAGATGTTTGAGTCCTAATGAGGAGTTATTCTATCTTCCTCACAAGGTGCTCGGATGTGTTACATATGTTCAAGATCTCAGTCCAAAACTAGACAAATTAGCTCCACAGTCCCTTAAGTGTATATTTGTAGGATATTTGAAGGGATCCCACTGCTATCATTCTCCTAATCGTCGTTACTTTGTATCTGTTGATGTTACATTTTGAAAGTCTAAGTCCTACTTTGATTCTATGGATCCACCTACTTCTCCTACTACTACTACTCATAAGCTTGTTAAGATTATACGTCAAAATGGTGTTCATCAAGAACCAATGCAGCAAAAGATGGCTCGTCCACTACATGTATATCATCGACAATAGATCACTCTCCTCTGTAGATCTTCCACCTCCAAACCTTAATATACTTATTGTCCTACAAAAGATACTTGGTTTTCCACTGCCTATCATATTTCTGCTTTTATTATATATGATTACCTTCACTTATCTTTTCACCAATTTACCTAGTCCATATTCTCAAAGTCTATACCCAAGAACTATCACAAAACACTACTCTTGCCACATTAAAAGGTAATCATAGAGAAGGAAATGTAAACATTACAAACTTGTAGAACATAGGATTTGATTGCTCAACCTGAAGGAATTAGCAAAGATGGTTGTCGGTGGGTACTCACTACCAAGTACAAACCTGATGATTCAATGAACATAAACAAGGCACAGTTGCTGGCCCACGGCTTTACACAGTCTAAGGCGTTGACTATGATAAGAACTTTTCTCCACTAACTCTGTTAATTCAATAAGGATGCTCTTGTCTGGTACCATCAATAAGTCATGGGATCTACAACAACTAGATGTGAAAAATGTCTTTTTGTATAGCAATTTGGTATAAAAAGTCTACATAAAGCAACCTCCAGGATACATTGCTTAAGAGGAGAACAGTGTGTGTCTTCTTAGGAAGGCCATATATGACCTCAAGTAGAGTCTGAGAGCTTCGTTTGACAAATTCATTAGTGTGGTGATGTATTTTGACTCCACAAGAAGTGACGTAGACCATTCGATGTACATTAAGAAAAATAACAATGATTATGCACTATTGGCAGAATCATTGAATTTGCCTATACCAAAGGAAAGATGGTACTGTCTAAAAAAAAATATCTACAAACATCAAGGAAACCAAACAATATCTACAGGAGCACTTCACTACTAACGATATGGACCGTTTAAGTATTTTTTAGGAATTGAATTTGCCTATGCCAAAGGAAAGATAGTGCTGTCTTAGAAAAAATATACACTTAATCATCTCTAGGAGACAAATATCACATGATGCAAACCAAGAAGTACTTCTATTGATCAAACACCAACCTTCTAGGATAGTTCTACAACCATATATGAGGATGCTGGTAGATATAGAAGACCAATTGGGAAGCAAATCTATTTGATAGTGACGCATCCAGATATTTCATATGCAATTGAGCTTCACATTCAATTCATGCATGAATCCAGGATTCAGAGAAACACATTAGTAAAGTGCCTTATGTGTACTTGCATGCATTAAAGACACAGCACAACGAGGACTACTCTATAATAATCATGACAATCTAGATGTTGAGATATATTCTAATTCTAGTTATGTAAGAGATAGGAGTGAAGGAAAATCTACATCAGATTTCTATACCAATGTAGGTGAAAATCTTCTAACCTAGAGAAGTAAAAAACAAAATATTGTATCGAGGTCCAATACGAAAGCAGAGTAACGCTGCATGACTCAAGCAGCTTGCGAAATGATTTAACTTAGAATCATCTTACCAGAAATTAACTTTTTGGTGAAGACACCCATGATTATGCATTATGATAATCAAACTGCGATCTTTATTGCAAATAATCTTACTTTCTATGAACATACTAAATATATTGAGGTTGGATTGTTATTATATACGTGGCATGGTAATGAAAGGAGTCATTCACACCTTTATACTCAGTCAACACAACATCTAGCAGATATCCTCACCAAAGAATTGAGTATTAAGATATCTGAATCTTTATGTAACAAGCTGAACATGATTAATATTTATGCTCCAACTTGAGAGAGTGTGTTAGATATATGTTACTAGATTTATGATTATATCTTATATGAGTATATGGTATATGGATATCCGTATGACAGATAAATCCTATACACACACACACACACACACACATTTCAACCCATGCCAACAATAAGACTTTTTCAATTTCATCCATTTCCTAGTTTATTATTACATTTCAGTATTTTTTTCCCATTTACCACAAAGCACAACCATACAAACGTAATGCACAAGTTTTTCCTTTCCTTTGATAGACACATTTTTACATTACATATTCTAAATCTACTCCATTTCAATCAGAATGAACATTACAAATTTTTTGTGTGAATTTGGTTTTATTTCATATGTTTTACTTATCTCAAAAAATTTACTCTTGTTTTGCTTAATTGAGAAATTAGCTTATTATTGTGATGACTATATTAACGGGAAACTGTAATTGGGCCTTGATATGAAAAGTGAAGACTACAATTAACACACATATTATTAATTGGCCAAGATAATCCAGAAGCAAGATTGTTTGGCCATCAAGCTGATCAAGAAAATGGTAGAGAATCTTTTCACCTAGGCATCGTGTTGGTCACCTATGCAACAAAAGCAAGTTAAATTTGATAACACTAAATGCAAGTATCTTATGCAACTTCAATGTTTATAAGCTCTAAGTCGACAAAAACAATCCCAACCTTCCAGGAAACAAGAATATAAATATTGTACATCAAAAATCAATCAATTATCTGATTTCAACTATAATTAATTGTAACTGTATCTCTATAAATACTGCCTAGGCAGGACAATGCAACACCTAGGCAGAAGGTGATGCTGAGTTGCTCAAGGCGAAGGACAAGGGGACTCCTAGGTGCCCAAGGCAAGTAGGCATACTTTTTCTTGTAAGCGTTACCAACACACCCAAAGCCTTGGCAAACATGAGCCATGTCGTCTAGGCAATGCCTATGCAATCTTAATGCATTGTCCTTTCAATCTAAAAATCCTGCGCATAGATTTGCACCTTGTGTATGCCATGTAAATGGCTGCACACATCCTAATTAGTTAGAGATGACTGTGCTTTTAACTTTACAGAAGTAAGCTATGCCCTCCTAAGTTGAGATACATCTTCAGTTTTGGGTAAGAAGTATGCCCTCCTAAGTCGCGATACATCTTCAGTTTTGGGTAAGAAGTATGCAGAAAAAGGCTGACAAAAACATATGACGACTGGGATTGAGAATCATTAGAATAATATCCTGATATATTAGGCTTAGATTAGATTTGCATTCTGCTATTGATTTCAATCAGGATCACATATATTTATACCTATATAAAAATTTTGCAGTAATTAATGATTGAATTATGCAGTTCTGATGAATTTATTATTATTATTATTTACTCCTTTCCTCTTGCGGACTAAATCACAAGCTACATATTTTAATCCTCATCATCTTTTACCAAACTCACTAATTTTCATGTTTGATCACTGGTTACAAGAGCATAATAGCAGAGAAAAAATTTACAGCACAACAAACAAGTTTTCTGGCACATACAATAGCACGTTCTGGAAGGATGCAAGGGGTGACTTCACAAAAGCTGCTTTCAGCATAATGCACTGTTTCAGATATGGTCACCTCAAGAGGGGCATAAACTGGAAGACCAGTATCCACATCTACTGTTTGTAACCAGCGGGATTCAGCAGCAATCACAAAAAAATGTCTGAATGCCTGAAAAGCACATTACAGGCAGACATTCAGATGGCACACAAATTTTCAGTATGCATGAGGTGATCCTACAAGCTTAGAAAGTAAAATGCCTGCAAGTGGCAGCGATTATCATTTGGTCCTGTAGGCAAACGTGGATACAAGGTAATGAGCAAAGCCGCGATGGCACTGTTTCCAGTTGAAAATGTCTGCATCCCTCCCCCAAGAAACAAAAATCCAATAGCCATGCTAACCTGAAGAAATGAAATTACTTACATAAGTTCTTAAGCATCGTAAATTCACTTTGAAGCTGTTGAATTTAATTTCATCAATCACATAGCAATACAATTGCATGTATCTATTAGCTGAAAATGGGTATCTACCTAGTTGTTTTAGCATCTAAGAAAATTGAAGTGGTTGGATAAACATCTCATCCAGTAAGCCAAACCATTCCAACCCATCTATTCCTGTTTGAACTCAATTGGCCTTTTCTTCCAACCATTGCGAGTGTAAGAGTAATAAATACATGTGTGGTTATGACATTGGGGGTACACAGGTCATTAGATATCCATTTAAGTCTAGGGTATCTAATCTCCCTAGATACATAACTACACATTATCAATGAGATTATCTTTTTCTTCTCCCACTTTCTGTCTTGACAAGGTACCAGAGCACAAGGAAAACCCTAGCCACCATCTCTGACCCCTGTTGCCACCGGTTCAGGCCTCCGGCACCACCAGCCCACCTACCGTCCCCTTCCTTCCCAGCCATCGGCCCTACCAGGGCTTTCCATGCCTCCCAGCCGACCGTCCAGGTCAGTCCAACCTCCGCTGTCTGCTGCAGTTCAGCCCAGGCTAGCCAACGACAGCAGCAACCTCTTTAACGCTAACCGCCGGCCACCCCAGGGCTCACCAGCGTATGTCCAGCCGCCAGTGACGCCCGTAGTCCCCTCCCGTCCATCTGTGGGGGCAGTGTGGCCCCTCCCATGCAATGGTTGGTCGTCTCAGGCTATGTTCTAGGCCTCCCATTGTCCTCGGTCTACATGGTATGTGGATACACTATCCACACAGGTTGGTGAACAGTCCGATTTACATAGTTGCTATTTTCAGACCTTATTTTGGTGTAATTTTTCCTGTTTCAATCCAATATGACCTCTCGTGAATCATTGGTTAAACATATGAGTGGAACGTCTAAAAAACACTCTAACCCAAACTATCTTCTATGGTCCCAGAGATTCAAAACTTTTGTTCTTGCACATCGGAAGTTGAAACATCTCACCCATCCACTTCCAGATGTCAAGTCTAACACATATGAAGATTGGCTCTCAAATGATGTAGCTATAATTACATGAATGGTAAACAATATAGAACCCTCAATTGCATGAAGAGTCATGTTGTTGTATCTAGCAAAGAAGATATGGAACACCTTATGCATCACATATGGCCATGAGAAGAATATATTTCATGAGTGTGAGATATATGATCAATTATTTACTCTACGTCAAGAAGATCGGTCTGTCCAGGAGCATTTTACTGTCCTTCGTGTCCTACTTGATGAGCTTGATGAGTATCAGGCATTGACAGTTGACATCACAAGACTGCATCAGTATCGTGAGGAGCTAGTCATGGCAGTATATCTATCCAACCTGAATCCAAAACTCAACACTCAATAAAGAGTCAAGTTTTAGGTACTAACAGTGTTCCTAATCTACAGACTACCTTTGTAAAGATCCTCCAAGTTTCCACAGCTGCATCCCCTACAGTGCCAGAGCAGTCAACAATGGCAGTTATACGTAGTCGTGATCGTGATCATGATCGTGGTGGTTCTCAGGGAAAAGGTTGTAGATGAGAAGATACAGGCAGACGTCCACGTTGTTCCCACTGTGGACGGTTGGGACACAGAGTAGAGAAATACTAGAATATTATTGGTCGACCTCAAACAACAAATGTCACAATAGAGTCACACACTACTGCGTCTACTAGTCAAGAGCAGGCCTTCACGATGTCACACACTGATTATGAGAGGTCCCAATAGCTAAAAGTCACAGACTCCACTATCACGACTACTCAAGCTATTTTCTCAGGTAATTATGTCCTTTTTGTATCCAGGAATTCCTCCTGAATTATTGATTCCAATGTCTCCTCGCATATGTTAGACACACGAAATTTGTTTACTCGTTCATCTTAGTTATCTGATATTCGATCTATGGCAATTGCTGATGGTCAAACTTGTCCTACCTCAGGAAGGAGTTGTACATGCTTCTTCGCAATTATTCCAGAAATTTGTCCTTTTTGTTCCAGATTTTCCAATAAATTTGTTGTCAATTAGTACCAATACTAAACAATTACGATGTTATGTCACTTTCTTTCCCTTTCATTGTCTCTTTTAGAATTTACAAACGAGGAGGAGGATTGGTTTGGACCACGAGCGACAATGATGTGTACCTGCTGCTTCATGATGATATACCTCAAGGATTAGCATCTGTGGCATCTTTGTCAGAACTGTCATCCTTATGACACTAACGGTTAAGTCATCTATCTCATCAGAAGCTTCAACAAACCTTACTAAGGTGTTCTATCTCGTGTTTTGAGTGTCAGTCATATCAGTTGAGTAAACATAATCGTGCTTCGTTTGAAAATTTACACTTTATATCGAGTTCTACTGCTTTTGAGTTGATTCATTATGATGTTGGGATCCTGCTAGTCAATCAATGTCGGGTCATAGGCATTATATAGATTTTATTGATGATTTTTCAAGAAATAAAAAATCAAATCGATGTTACTCCAAGTTTTTACGCATTGACAATGCTCTTGAGTTTGTTCAGTCCAAGATAGCCATGTACTGTGCTTCATTAGGTATTATACATCTGACATCGTGTCCCCACACCTCAAAACAAATTGGAGTCATTGAACACAAGGATAGTCACATACACGATGTCACTCATATTCTTATGGTTCATATGCATATCCCAAAGCAATTGTGGTCAAATACTGTTCTTACAACTACTTACCTCATCAACAGAATACCCTCTACTTCTCTCGGGAGTGAAGTTCATCTTCGTCGTCTTAAACTTGACTCCAGTCTATTTAATTTGACCCCTAGAGTTTTTAGATGTATAGTCTTTGCTCAAGATCTCTCTTCTAGTCTAGACAAGGTGTCTCTGAGGTCCATTAGGTGTATGTTTGTCAGATACTCTAGAGCTCAGAGAAACTATCGATGTTTTCATCCTCCTATCCGACGATATTTTGTCTTCGTTGATGTTACTCTTTTTCGAATCTATGTGGTACTATGATGAATCTCCTTCTTCCAGTGTGTCTGTTCCTCTTCCGTTTGTTGTTGAGCTACAGAATGTCAATCCTCACGGTGGTTCAACTATGCAACAAGATGTCACTCGTCCCTTACAGGTTTATCAGTGACATCAGCATACACCAGTGCCTCCCACAACTGAACCATTTTCTTCTGTAGATGCAAATCCATCCCCCAATCCTTCAGATCTACCCATTGTTCTTCAAAAAGGTACTCGATCTTGCACTGCTCACACTCTCACATTTTGTGTCGTATAATTCTTTTCACCCTCGTTCCCGTAGTTTTGCCTTGTCCCTTTCTTCAGAATCCATTCCTAAGAATCATCAAGAGGCAGTCCCTTCCACACTAGAAAGCCGTTATGGATGAGGAAATGATTACATTGACCAATTATGGTACTTAAGAGTTGATGCCCTGTACTGGTGAGACTACAGTAGTCACTTGAAAATAGGTCTATTCTATCAAGTATAAAGCAAATGGCAACATTGACAGATACATGACAAGACTAGTGACTCGCGGTTTTACTCAGACATATGGCATTGACTATGAAGAGATATTTTCTCCTGTCGTCAGTTTTAATTCTATCAAGGTTATTTTGTCCTTAGCCATCAACCACTCTTGGGAGCTATGCCAACTAGATGGCAAGAATGCCTTCTTGTACGGGGATTTGACTGAGTCAGTCCTTATGGAGCAACCTCCTGGTTATGTTGTTCAAGGAAGGATCGTGTGTCCAGACTAAAGAAAGCGATCTATGACATCAAACAGAGTTCCCGAGCATAGTTTGAAAAGTTTACTCAAATGGTTCTAGCTGATGGGTTCCAGAGGCGTGTTGTTAATCATTCAGTTTTCTACAGAAGGACTAGTGATGGCTGTGTTATTCTGACGGTATATGTGGATGACATATTGGTAACAGGCAGTGATGTAAAGGACATTGTAGAGATCAAAAGATAACTTTACACCCATTTTGTGAAAAAAAAAACATGGAAAAGACACATTATTTCTTTGGAATTGAATTCGCCTATGCAAATGGAAGGATGACATTGTCACAAAGAAAATATGACCTAAATCTCCTACAAGAAACAAGTCTCTTATGGTGCAAACCAGAAAGCACTTCTATCACGCAAACACCGACATTCTGAAACACCAACTCAAACTTATTAGAGAACCCTGGTCAGTACAGACGATTGATTGAGAAACTTCTAACAGTGACTCGACCTGATATCTCATATGCAGTCAGTCTTTTGAGTCAGTTCATGCACAAGCCTAGGAGCGTACATTAGACTGAAGTCCTTCGTGTTCTGTCTTATGTTAAAGGTGCTCCAAGGAAAGGACTTGTCTACAAGAGGAATGGTCACATAAGGACCATGGCTTACTCAGACTCAGGATATACAAGAGATCAAGAGGATAGGAAATCCACATTTGGCTTCAGTACCTATATAGGAGGTAATCTTGTCACCTGACAAAGCAACAAGCAGAATGTGGTGACGAGTTCCAGTACAGAGGCAGAGTATCGATCCATGGCAAAGACAACTTATGAAATAATGTGGATCAAGTAAATATTGAAGCAGCTTGATTTTAGTGTTGAGATCCCCATTCCCATGCGTTGTGATAACCAAACAACTATTTTCATTGCAAATAATCCTACCTTCCACGAATGCACAAAACATATTGAGATTAACTGCCATTATGTGAGAAATCCGGTAACGAAGGCGATTATTTCTATCCCTTACACTCAATCTTCAGAGCAGTTGGCAGACATATTCACAAAGAAGCTTAGTACTGGGATATTTGAATCTTTATGTGACAAGCTAAGCATTGTTGATATGTATGTTCCAGCTTGAGAAAGTGTGTTAAAGTTATAAATACATATGTGGTTATGACATTATATGTATACAAGTTATGGGATATCCATTTAAGACTACAGTATCTAATCTCCCTATATATATGTAACTACACGTTAGCAATGAGATTATCTTTTTCTTCTCCCACTTTCTGTCTTGACAGTGAATTCAGCTTCTATTGCAAACAAAGACAAACGGGTTGGTTTATTTCATCATTCCATCGAATCACGGGCACCCCCATGCTTACCAACATAAATAGCAGTAATTGTAGCACAGATTATTCCACTCCCTTATGCAATAGACAGGTCCTTGTCTTAATTTTATAGACCTTTTTTTCAAAAGTTCTACATCCTTTGGGATTTGAACCCTCAACACCCCAACTGGAGTAAATAATTTTATAGACTTCACTGCTTTATCACGATCTCTAAATTTCCATCACTTCAGAGTAAAAAGCCAAAGAAAAATATAAGATTTCACTATCGACTGATGTCATCTGTAGTATTGTTCTCACTACAAATATAAGAACATGTGCTTGATGTTCTTATATTTCCAAGTTAATTAGTGTTATAACAACTTCAAAGAAAGAGATCAAAAAAAGTTCAAACTTACTGCCATATGGAATCCATAGCCGATGTGCCCTTCTACAGAACTGCGATTGCGAAGATGTCTCAATAAACGAAATGTTTTTAGATGCCCTGTGCCTGCCATAACCTAAATTTACAAAATAAAATATCATAAGAAGCAACAATGTTGCTTTCAAATGAGACCAACAAGGAAGCTTGCACAAAACTAAGGCCTAATGTTTTCTCATAGCAATTAAGTTTGACCAAATCCAAGAGTGAGCATTGTGGGATCACAGGAATGATAAGTGAAGAGAAACTGAGAGCTGCACGGGAAATCTGTTTGATCAGTTAATTAATTATTTGATTAATCAAATCAGTAGACTCACCAATTGTCGAAACAGGCTGATTTTTTCGTTTGATCATTTGATTAATCAGCCAATTAGTTGTGTAATTGTTAATTGGTCCCTTGACCAAACCGATTCCAATAATTTATTTTCTGAACCTTGAGAGAGATGAAATATGAACTTTAAAATTTAGTGTGATAGTCATATAATGGTGAAACAGAAAAAGAAAAGAACCCCGAGAAAGAGATCCAAAGTTGCAAACAACTTCTGTCAGCAATGTATCACCAAGGTTGTTCAAGGTTAAGCCCCAAGATTGTAAGTAGAATATTACTTGGTGCTAATTATCCACAATCAAGAGACACGTTATTGCGTAAGCTAGTGTACAAACCGTGAATGTTTCCTCAGCATTCTTATAAAATAAAGTCCTGAGATCTGTTTGGTCACAAGTTACAGAATATGCAAAGACTCTCTAGGTTCTTTAATTCCTTTTCTCTTCAAGGAAAACATAATAGCAATAAGAGTATTTAAGTGACTTCACATACAATCTACTAAAAATGCAAGAATAGGTATCAAATCGTAAGAAGAGGTTAGTATGCTGGATAACTTGAGCCTATAACATGCAAAAGTTCACTGTCAAAGTGCAAATACAAAATGGATGTGTTCTTTAGCAAACATGGAACATTAATATAAGTTTAGTTTATCCTAAGTTTGTCTCAGTCTCTACATTATTAAATGTAAATTCAATATTAGTTGAGAAGCAAATGATAAGACCTTAAGAAAAACAAGCTTAAGCAATGCAAGAGAAAACTTGTATCAAGAACAGAAAGATTGCATGCTAAGCTAACCACAGAGAGAGAAAGAACAATAAGATGCAGGCATGTCTCTAAAGTGCCACGATCTACAAATTGCAAGAGTCCCTTTGGAAAAGAATTGTAGCTTGCACCACAAATGGGTTTCATCTGCAACAAAACAAAAATAAAAGTTTGCACTAGGTATATACATCAAAAACTTTTTAAGATGCTCTTACCTCATTGAGAAAATATAATGAATAACCATAAAGAAGCTCGTGTGCTTCAGCATTTCTAGTCCCAGCATGCCTTAACCCTGCACAGTAACACATTTACAACAAATAGTAAATTCAAGTGCATAAGGCCCTTTGAGCTCTCAACATTATTATTATTTTTTCCTTTTTTAAACCTTACCGATAGAATCATCAAACAATAAGGAATATGCACTTAAATTTTTTAAGCAACCCAATAACACAACCACTTGAGCAATTTGAAATTAAAATATATGATACAACATGAGGTGGATAAGAATACGAAATGCTTCATTTTAACTCAAATTTTTAAAATTAAAAAAACACGTAAGAAATAGTCATGTTAGGTTGTAGTGCTTAAACATATTCATTTGCCTAGTAAATATATTTCAGAGCAATTTGAACATTATTTCAGGGGAAAAAAAACAAATCATAATAAAAATTGAATCACATTTTGGAGTAGAATAAGCAGATTCACAAGGCTAAACATCTTGACAAGACCTAAACTGCTAGATAGATCATGAAAGAAATGAAAAAAATCACATTTTTACAAAAAGGCTTGAACAGCTAGAAAGAATCAAAGAATAGTACCAAGTGAAATGCAGGCACCAGTGACAATGTTCACATATCCCTGAACAAGAGCCTCTGCATCAATGTCATCACAGTCACTGCTATCATCAGTAATCCTAAATATTTCGGTCTTTATGAATTCAGGGATCTGTGCTTCAACCCATTCCCTAGATGGGCAGATTCTAGAAAAACAATACCAAATAACTTAAACGGCTGGGGTAAACTTGCCTAAAAAATTTGAAGATTTACTAGCTGTATTTCGAAAATATGCACCTGTTCCACATTATCAAATTCCGAGCAATAATTCGAAGCATAATGAAGTCTGGCCTCACATATTGCAAATCAAAGTGAGTCGTAGGAATAGAAAATCTTCCAGCTATAACTTCAGATTCCATCTTCATAGTGAACCAAGTCATACAAAAAAAATGAGAAAAAATGGGATTAAACAATAGTGTCTCTCCTTTTCACAAAAATGCACCTTTAGAAATATCAGAGCTATTGCAATTGTTGCTCCAGGTGCGGTAACATCAACATTGACCTGTGCTCCATCCATCGTCTAAAAAATTATGAACAAAAAAAAAAGTCAAAATGTAAATTTATTTTAAGATAAGATAACCTGGGTGACCGTCTTTAGAAAGCTTTACCTGCCCACCGTTATGGTTTTGTTCATCTGCTGCCTGCCCCACTTTCAAGAATCTATCCTGCAGAAAGCCAATTTAAACAGATTGTAAAGAACAGGTAGATGAGTAATTTATTGTTTTATTAATCCGATGGTAGCAGGCAAACTGCAAATGATAAATAGATAGTAAATAATATAATTAAAAAACTAAAGAGAATGTGTGAATATAGGATGGTTACATTGTAGAGTTCCTTTCCACCAACGTATTGAAAGAGCCGATCCACAAAAGTGTCCGGCACACCAAATGCATCCTGGCCTCGCCCTTAAACAATAGCAATAATTAGCATTTGACCTAAACATATCAATAAACGCGTAAGTTATAAGACAACCTAAACCAACAAGACCCAAAGCAGCTCCAGCAGCAACTGCATAGCCTTCTCGTTCAAGTACATTATCACCAGCACTTCTACGGCCTATTTCACCCTGCACAGAAAGTTCCCCACCAGCAAAGTAACAAAAATGATATCACTACACCCATGATATAAATTTATGAAAGAGACAATAAACCATTGGATTAGGATTCCCAATGAAATATTTCTACATTCTGAACCATAATAATTGTTTTGCATGGTAAGATGAAAGTACATAAATGATCAAATAATCAGACAGGGGCAACAGGAGGAGGGAGTGTGAAGGCTTAAAGCAATCAGGATAGAATAAGTGGGAAACCCACTAAATGGAAGGACAGAAAGGCAAATCTTTCCTCAAAAAAAAGCTGTTATTATATTTCACAATTCCAGCACGCAACGCAAGGTATAATACAATGTTACTTGAAGACGTGTAAAACATTTGATTGATTCAAATGCATAAAAAAGAATCAGGAGATCCCACAGCTGAATGTTGTGGAGGAGGTTCATGTAGCCCATGCATTCAGTGCTTAACCATGCTAGCTAATGCTTAGAGAATTCCCAACACAAAAGCTCTGCAATTCTCGGAAATATTTACAATTTAAAGATGACATTATATTTACAATTATTGAAAATTTATTTGGAAATTTATTTCCCTAGTGCATAGCCATAACCCATTTAAAGATGATATTATATTTACAATTTTGCCTAATTTAACCAGCATTCTCAGCAAATCAATCACACGACAATTCATCAACTTTGAAACTGATGCAAAAGGTAAATTGAAATATTTTGACAGAAAATTTAGGCAAAGAATATACCATAAGAATCTTCATAGTTAGTGGATGTGCTGATCCTTCATACAGAAGCCCAACTGCCATCAGAGATGCTGACTAGAAAATCAACATGGAAGTCCCAAAAAGGGAGTTTTTAAGTAAGAAAACCAGTATTCTGAAGACATGCATGAAATGGAATGAGAGACGTACAAGACATGCTGCAAAAAAAAAATTGATGATAAGAAAGACAAAAAGATGATGTCAGTAACTGTCCTGCCAACAGTTAAATAAAGATAACCAATGGTTGGAGCCTTGTGGACAGGGTTTGCATTTTTTGATGTCAGTAACTGTGATAACTAAAAATGACATGAGCGAGAGAGAGCAGGATGACACAGAGAACAAACAGAAGAGAAGCAGGAGAGTGATGAATAGGGAGACTAGGGAGTGGGAATGAGATGAAGGAATGTTTGGTGGTAGACAGTGGCAAGATGCCACTATGGTGATTGGTTCACCAGATGGGGAAGATAACCTCTTAATTTTTATCGGCATTAGTGGAAGGACAATCATTGCCTCAAATGCCTAGGTTCTGGTCATAATAGCATTGCAGTTTGATATGTTCTTCATGAGGTACAACATTGAGGCTGGGAATCTTGCCCAAGTATTTCCAGGGAGGGTCAGTGATGGCTCTTGCCAAAGTATTACCATGGAGGGGCAGTGATGGCTTGAGGTTCCTGAAATGGGAAACAATGTCCCTCTGTGATCATGGACTAGTCTGACATATCAAGTGAGATAAGCTCTCAACATTCTCAATATTTAAAGGGTAGAGATGAGACATTTTCGTGGAAACCATCAGTAAGGAGCTCAGGTAGTGGCCTGCCACTTGGTGGGTTCATCGCTTGTTTGTAAGAGATATAATTGTGTGCTCCTTTCAGAAGGCTTTTTCATTAATGACAGGAGGTGTGGTGTTCGTTGATCTAATGGAAAGCCTTCCAATAGGGTTATCAAGGCTAGAGAGGGTCATGAATTGTGGCTTTGAACTCTAAGAGGTTCCGTTGGACCTCAGAGCATTCAAACCTCTTAGTTCTTTGCTCTATTAACCAGAACACTACCAGGGGTAATTTCTTGGAGGCAGTGAGGGTAACAATGATGTGAGCAATCCACAGACAGTCAAAATCTACCATTCTACAGATCATCAGGATTAAATGCACCAACAAATCCTCCTGATGGAATTGAAAGGGTGCTTGTTAATGGACTGGAAAATGAACTTCCTGAAGATGATAGTGTGTGGAACAGTTAATTGTATCATCCCTGTTTAGACCACATTCCTCTCTTGGTTAGTGTTGGAATAGTCCCACATTAGAAAAGTGAGAACTGAGACTTGTGGTTGTATATAGATGGACTCCTTCACTCATTACCAATTGGTTTTAAATTGGATGTCCATATTTTAACATGCTATCAGAACCACACACATCTACCTAAGTTTAAACAAGACACTTATTAGACTTAAAATAGACCACAAGTGAAGAAAAATGTTAGAATAGTCCCATATTGAAAGAGAAAGGACTGAAACTAATATAAATAGACTCCTCTATTCATTGTCAATTAGTTTTGAATTGAATGTCCATATTTCAACAATTAACGTATGGGAGCTTTCAATATAATACTATTTGTTCAACAGAGATATGGCTAAAAGATTCATCCTTAGTTGCATTACAGATGTTGAATTGTTAGATTATCAAGCACTAGATCTATTGCCACAATGTGGTAGTGGAAAATATTACGAATGTTACAACCTTGGGGTTGGTCGATAAGATCATTCATTGGGCAAAAACGACCTAGATTAAAGGTTAAATAGAGAACACCCCCCCCCCCCCCACAAGGATGGTCTAACGTGCAATGTGGACATCTGAAAGGCTTTTGATTGTCTTCATTTGCATTTTCTTGTTAGTGATGG
>JAMKQA010004904.1:0-46337 GCA_024699735.1 Posidonia australis | reverse complement strand
ATGTTATGTTTGTTTTTTATAATCAGAAGATATACCGACGAGCAAGAAGAAGATTTGGCAAGTGATGATGAGGATGATTTCGAGGAGTATAGACGTCGTCATCGCTCTATCCATGCATCATCCTCAAAAGGTAAAGGAAAGCAAGTTTGTTCCCGAAGAAAGTGATATGTAATATATTGTTTTCCCTTGTATTATATATAACGACTTATATTAAGATATTTCAGTGTTGTATTAGCTACTTTTTTGTAAAAACTTTGAATGTGTAAAATCTTATGATGTTTAATCGAATGATTTTTTTTTTTATGAAATCGGTATATGTCTATGAAAAATGTACTTGTGATTGTATTTGAATGTCATTTTACCAAGTATTTGAATGTCAATTCTATATTGTATTGTTTTTTTTTTTAACTACCTAGTATTAGCGAGGACATTTCCTCACAAAAACGAGAATATTTAGCGAGCACTTAGCGAGCAATTTGCGAGGAAATGTCCTCGCTAAAACTAGAACGACGATACAATCTCATTATATTTAGTGAGCATTTACCGAGGAGTTACGAGGATATGGCGAGGACATTACGAGGAAATATTTCCTCATAATTTCCTCGCTACATTTACATGAGCACATTGCGAGGATATATCCTCGTAGTATTGATTTAACGAGTTACATAGCTTCGAGGATAGTTATTCCTCACTACGTCCTCGTTAAACTATGTAACGAGGATTTTGCGAGGACTTAGCGAGGAATATTGTCCTCGCTAAATGTAGATTTTCTTGCCGTGATTGGCAACCTTTTGGAACACTTGGCAACTCATCACTCTTTGGTTAAGCCATTCACTTACTACCAGCAACCCTATCTCGTTTCCTGGAGATACCCTTACATTCCAGAGCATTCTCAGTCCATCCAAAGCAACAAGGAAATATTATCTTGAGCCTTCAAGGAGGAAACACCATAAGCAAGGTAAGATCCTTACTCCTCTTTGACTTATCCTTTTATTTAAGCTCTAGATATTACACCATATAAAAGCATGTAAAAACTTGATAGATGATCTGTTAGTAAGTTGTTTTCATATGATGAGATGATTGCACCACGTATAAGATGCTCTGTATGTTAAATTCTGTATGTTAAAATTTGCATCATATGATATCTGTAAGTTGATTTCATCTCTGTTTTTATATAAGGAATCATGATTCATGCAAATACTTGCTATGAAATGAGCTGCAAATATATTCTTTATATGTTCACCATTTGCATATGATTGTTAAGTTCACTAGCTCATTGCATGCTCTTTAGAATCTATAATGCAATATTTCAACCCTTAACCCATGATCTTGCATGATTTTAAAATAAATGATATAAGGACTTTCATTGCTTTCTTTTCATCATATTTCAGCTTTTTACCATCTGATTAACTTATCTGGTTAAGATAAATCATAATTAATCTCTTGTGTCTGGACCAGAATCTAAAATCAGACAATAGTCTGATTTAGATTTTCTGGAGTACACCACACTGGAGCACCAAGGTGGTGCACTAGGGTGGCGCACCTAACCAGAGCACCATCCTGGTGCACCAATCTGGTCAGAGTAAATCATCATCTTTGCATCATAACCTGCATGCTTTCCTAGGTGTTTTTGACTTTGATTTTTATGGTGTGTATTCTATGATATGGCATGTCTTTGCATGCATGATTGCAATCTTGGATGACATTGTTTTAAGCCTTTTTTGCATCATGCATATTCAGCCAGTTGCTGAAATCTGGTGAGCTGATTGCCCTACGAACTCCTGTTTGGAAGATTCTTATCCATCAGTCCATGATCCAGATTTGGATAACATGGCTGAATCTTGTTGTTTTTACTTAGCATAGGGATGGTGTGGCCTTGTGTGAGGCATACAACCCTTGAGCACAAGACCCATCTTGTGTTTTCTTGTTTGGGATTTTGATAAGATACTCATGTTGCATATTCTGTTGAGTTTACAAGTTTTTTACATTGCATGGCATTCTGGTTTACTGTCGGATCTATGATTTCCTCTGGCATACTTTCTTGGCACCCCAATAGAGCACATAGGTGGCGCACGACATTGGCGCACCAACCTGTTTTCTGTTGCACACAGCTACATTTGGCATGGTATTTAGCATGTTTCCCAATTGGATTTGCTTTTGGTTTTCTTTGGTTGTCTTCCTGGGTATATCTGGAAGACCCCACACTGTTTTCAGCCTTTTTTATGCATGATAGATCATGTTTTGCATATAGTAAAGCGATCATGAAAATCACTCAAACTTGTTAGATCTTTAATCATATCTGTGCAATATCCTTGCACCGGTGCTTGGCCCACCGCACGAGTGACATTTCTGAGCATTAGGACACACCCTATAGCCCACACACCTATGTTTAGCATAAGGCACCACTCACATATAGCATGGCATTGCATATCGACCTTGGACGTATAGAAAAGGCTGAAAAGCCGACATTTCATATAAGTAAACGAGAGACCCATTAAAAGACCGATTTTTCAGGCGCACGAGGGTGCCTAATACCTTCCTCATGCGTAACAGGGATCCTTGCCCAATTTTCTGGTTTATGACTTTCTTTTCCATTGGCTTTATTGCATGATTTGAATGTTTTTAAGCGTTTTTCCTCGTCTTCCGTTTTTAATAGACTAGGTGGTGACTCCTGCTTTTTTATCATTATTTTTATTGTTTTGCCGTGACTTTGCCGACCCTCGCACATTTGGCTTTCTGTGCCAAGCCCAAGGCTGTCGCCGGCATGGTTACAAGAACTGGCAACTCCGCTGGGGATAACTAGATCTCGGCTTTTGTTTTGGGTTTCTCGTTTACTTTGCCTTTTCTCCTTGTTTGCCTATTTCCATGCTTTGCTTTGGTTGTCCCTTTATAAGTGGTGTCTTTCGTACATGCATGCCTTTTATATAATGGGTGTTTCCTTTTTACATTTGCTATGTCACCACTGTTGCACATAACCTACACATGCTTCTGTTTGTTAATTCATGGCTGATTTGCATGTTTATTTCCCTTCTTGTATATGTGATGTTTAGGAGACTAGAGACATGTCTGCTCTCCCCATTTGGTTAATGAAAATATAAAAACCAAAATCAATAAAACATAAGTCAAAATAATGACAAATTGCAAATTTTCCCCCTCGATTTAATAAACTTGCAAGTAAAAGACTTAAAGCATACTTTGCATTCATCATATAGGGCATGCATCTTCTCATCTATTGAGTCTGCCTATATAGTTTGCAACGGACATTTCTCGGTGTCTTATCCTATGGCTTTGGTGTGGGTTGAAATATCGGGTGTGTCCCCCCTTTGTTTGGGGTTGTGTTGGTGTTAGTAGAGGGTATAGCCTACTGCTTTGGCAGAAGACGAGGCCCCAAACGCACCACCCGTTCACTGCCTAAGCTTTGGCTGGGATTTAGAACAGGGACCTTAATCTTTCTAACCTTGAGTTGGAGACCTATTCACCCCTATGTGAACTTGGAGTAGACGGCTTCGTAGGACACCCCTAGGTTGCGAGGGAGCGCATACTAGAAGCATTCATGCATTTTGCATCTCATACCACCATAAACATTGCATCTTTTCTAACTTGTTTGTTTATGTGCATAGAATTCTTGTCAGCATGCGAGTTTCCTTAGCCTGAGCACGAGACCTTTCCTTTCGCTGACTCTCGTTGCGACCCCATTCTCGACCACGTCTCCCGAGTTATCCGTCACTTTCGACGATAGCTTGTCCTAGGATTCGTCCTCTTATTCCCAACCGCAGTCTGATCCATACCCGCTCGCGATCCACTAGGGCCCAGCATGCCAGCGAGCCCCTTTCCTCTACTGTTCAAGAGGAGGTCCCCATTTCGGTGTACCCTTCCTTTGTTTCTTTCCCAGTTGTCACTGCTGCCTCCATTTTTGCCCTAGCTTCCGGAGGACCTCTGCCACCCCAGTTCTGTGTCCCTGTGGCTACCCCACCTTCCGGGCCACCTGCTTGGTCTTCTGCTGCTGTTGGGGCCTCAGCAGTTGAGTCTGTTCCTCCCCAGGGCTATGTGTACCAGCCCTCCTCCAACTACGATTGTCTCTGTAGTAGCCTCCCCCCAATTTGGACAATTGGGATCTCAGCTTCCTGATTCTTCTCCCGTTTTGCCACCGGCAATGATCCCATTTCTGCACAACTACAACACATGTCGGCCCTCACCCAGTAGTTGCAGGGATTGGCACTGGTGCTCCAGCCCTTCTTAGCTTTATCCTTCCCGACTCCCAAGTTGCCTTTGCAACCGGCTCTAGGATCATAGTTTGCACCCACTACACCACCCTCACAGCCGTTGCCATCCCTCGTCTCCCCAGCGATAGGGGTGTTGACATTACCTTTTGTAACACCGTCACAGCACCCACCACACCACCCTCACAGCCGTTGCCATCCCTCGTCTCCCCAGCGATAGGGGTGTTGACATTACCTTTTGTAACACCGTCACAGCACCCACCACAACATGCATCTCTACTATCTAGAGGTCAGCCATCCCAGCTGACGAGGGCACACACCATGAGCATTGTACCCGAGGCCATTCCGGTCCAACAGCTCTTGCTCCCGCATTCTACACCTACTGTAGTACCACCCCCTGTCTTATCCTCACCCATGTATCAGACACAAGCCTAATCCTTTATCCCACAGCACACAGCACCCATGCACGGGTACACTAGCCATCCTGTCGTAGCACTAGACGACGGAATGGTGGATCTGGAGGAGCCCCTAGGGGTGACCCATACAGTGTATGCGGCTCTCGCATCTATTGCACAATCCAAGACTGTAGTAGCTCCAGACGCTCTCCTTGCGAGGGTGAATGATTTGAAGCGCACACTCCGACAAGTGCAAGGCGGGGACTGTCGGTTCTACTAATTCCGGGACCTCAGTTATTTTCCAGAGGTGACTCTCCCACTAAACTTCCAAATCCCGGAATTTGACAAATACAATGGTAGGGGTTGCCCGATTTCCCACCTCGACGCCTATTACGGTGACCTCGCCAAGCTCCAAGCAAACGAAAGGTTGTTAATCTGCCTATTCCAGAAGAGTCTTACAGGGCCCGCGTTGAAGTGGTTCACTTCCCTCGACATGGCCACCATCAGGATTTGGGACGACCTTACACAGGCGTTCCTCGAACAGTATTCCTTTAATCTCTACTTAGTCCTAAAGTGGGAGGACTTAATCGCCATCAAACAGAGGCCCCAAGAAACATTTGGGGAGTATGTTGAACGTTGGCGGTCCTTTGCTTCGTAAGTCAAAGATAGACCCCCCGACGAGGAGTCTATTAAGATCATGATCCGAGGAGCACAGCTAGCAGTCGGGGCTCTGCTCAGCTTTCTGCCAATCGCCACCTTTTCTGCATTGCTTTGGGTGGGTGCCCGTGTTGAGAGTTCACTACGCAGCGACAGTTTTCCAGCGCTCTCTGCATATGCCAAGCAGGTCACTTCCTCACATAGTGGTGCCAACAGCAGCAATAACAACAGCAACCACAATGCCAATCCACCCCCAAGGCGGGATTCCTCTAAGGATACGGTTTCTTACACTAGATCCCTTGCTTCACCGGCGATTGTCCATCCACCACCTCAGCACCAATTAGTTTATGTTCCCACGCCCACACCTAGAGCACCTCATGCACCACACATCACTCCTACTGCCACTCTAGTTTATCCTACCCCTCAGGTGGTGGTGCGCCTGCCATTGGCACATCCGCAGCCAAGGCGGCAACGCCGTGACAGGCACCACTATACCCCTTTAGTGGAACCATTGAGCATGGTATTCCCTAAAGTCGCATCCCTCCTGAGACTGCCTGAGGTGCGCTCGCCACCAAGTTCGCTTCCTGCCTGGTATAATGCAAACGCGTTCTACAATTTCCATCGGGTCGCGGGTCAATCGACGGACAATTGTCTCACATTAAGGAACGCGATCCAGGACTTGATTGACCAAAAGGTCATTGTGATTATCACACAGGCGGCAGGCCCCGCACCCACATCAGCAGCCGCACAAGCTCCACCAGCACAACCCAATATAGTTAGCCAGCCATTATCTCAACATTCAACCCTTGGAGCAACAGGCCCCTTGGGAGTCAATTCCATTGTTTCTTGTTGATTCTATCAGATCTTTTATTCATCCTACTATTTTTATGCCAATTGTATTTAGCCTTCCTCGGTGGTTCTGAGGAGTCTTTAATTTAGTTCGTCCTACCGTTGAGGCAATCTCTGCTCTAGCTTCAAACCCTTTGGTTTTTTGTATCGTGTCAACTGATTTGAGCCAATTAATCTCATTCCCACTCTTGAGTCTGTCAGCCACTTGGCCATTCACAACAACCCTTGCCTGATGGTCGAAAACATGTGTCGCAACTGGGGATATGAGAAAGGAATCCCTTAAGCGATACGGCCAAGGAACTGCCGAGCCGATCAAGGCGGAAGAACGAAGAGAGTACGAAGGATTGGGATACGAGTGTCGATACCAGCAGAAGAGATCGCCGTGCTTTGGTAAGTCCCCCAAGATGATCATTTCCTGCGATTTAACTAACTTCACCAATGCAAGCGTCTTGAATCCAAGCCAAAGTTTGTTCATAGCCTCAAGCTGTTTAATTTTCCTAGAGAATGGTCATTCATTGTCAGAGCAGACCTGTAAGCAGTTGTACAGTGCTTAGCAGAATCAGAACAGTTGGCAGTGCGTCAGGCTGCAGTAGCACAAGATCATGTTCAGAAGGCAGACTCAAGAGCCTGGTAGATGATACAACTGGAGATTTGGACATTTTATTCTAAGAACAATTGGTTGTGCTCGCGGAGGACTTAACAGAGCACGGCAGAATCAGGGAGGGGAAAATAGTTGTTTTGCCACCGCAGTCAGAGTCACCAGGACCAAGCTTCAATTATGGTCCTTCAAGAATTGGAGAAAGTCTTCGTTGGCCACTCCCAAGCCTTGCAAAACATTCCATTATAGGCCATCCATCTCTATGTTTTTTGCTTACTGCATCCACACATACACAGATCTTGTCATATACATTGTACTTTCTTTTTGTATTGAAGTCATAATATGAAACATTGGCATAACCATTACCCGATGAGGAAAAATCGAAAGCCAGCCGGCTTAGGAAGAATTTTGATCCTCCTCACGCGTTACTACCTGTGACCATGCCGGTGGAACCCTTGGCGCGGCTCTCCACCTACTCTAGTGTGCGGAAACACACGAGGAGATCCAATACGGTCACAGCGAAAATGGTGAATCCGAAAGAAGAGATAGGACCTGGAGACACCAAGGGAAGCAAAAGGATAAGGAAAGGAGTCACCACCTAGTCTTTTAATGGAAAGACGAGGAAAACTAAGAAGAACCTCAAGAAAATCAAGAGGAAAGACAAGATGATGAATGAATGTGTGCTTCGTGCCAAATGGATAATGCATGATGAATGCGGGCCAGAGAAAGGGTAAGGATTTTGGTTACGCATGGGGAAGGAGTTAGACACCCCCATGCGCCCGAGAAAACTCGATCTTTCTAGGATTCCTACTGTCTATGGTCTGCTGAATGCGTGCTTGCTTATTCTATATGCTCATGCAAAAATGCGACCGAAAACATGCCAAGTCAAGGTAAAGAAGATAAATAAACGGAGAAAGATAATCCAAGGGTCAGATGTAGGCATTGGCAATGCCGCATTACTGTACGCCTGTGGGTGATGAGGAAAATCGTGAAATTCTCGGAAAGCATCTCGCAAAACAGTGGAAATTGGGATAAATCCGAGAAAATCAAAAAGGAGAAAATAATCCTCATTTCGGGACAATGTCGGCTTTGACAAACCTTTTACTGTACGCCCTCGGGCGATGGAAAACCAAAATAGGCCAAAATGCAAAAAATCTAGAAAACAGGGAGGAAACCAAGTCCGGAAAAAGTCAAAAAGCATGCGTAATATCGGGAAGAAAGGACGAGAAAATCCGTGCAAAAAGATGTGAAAGGCCATGCAAAATGCAAGTGCGAATGCAAATCTGAAGAATGTAGGGGGTTTTATGCAAAAAACCCAAAATCCGAGGAAAGCTAAAGTTCAGAAGCCCAAATCCTCAAAAATATGTAGGAAAATACATTCCATGCATGTATGAAGAATTCTAGAGTCAAATGTGCATCCCTAGTCAAAGGAAGCTCTCTAGGGGTCAGAATGCAATTTACCCACTATTGCATGCATGAAAATCAATTCTGCATAAAATCTAGGAAAAAATGCAAGAAAATGTCTCAGAAATGATTCAGGAAGTTTCAGGGGCAAAATGGTCATTTTACCCCAAAAAACAAGCAATCAAAACAATTCTACAAAGTGTAGGGGGTAAACTGCAAAAAAACCAGCAAATAAAGCATTCCAGGAAGTTCTGAAGAAATTCTGAGGCAAAAATGTAATTTTCACTGAGATTAAAACATGTAGCAGAAATTCATTGAAAAAAGAGGGTTAAAATGCAATTTACCCAAGAAAATATACTTCTGGAAAGTTTTAAAACAAATTCAGGGAGTTTTATGCAATTTTCACAACAAAACATGCTCTCTAGATGCTTTCTGTAAAACACAGGGGCTCATATGCAATTAAACCAGCGAAATTGTGCATGCTGAAACATTTTCAAAAAATGTAAGGGCTTACATGTAATTTTCACAAAGGAAATGAACTGTAAAAAACATTCCAAGGAAACCCAAGGTTATCAATGCAATTTGTCTGAAGCAAAACACAGTTTATAAACTCTGGAGGGCTTTTATTAAAGTTTTAAACTCAGAAAACATTTTTAAATGTTAGTGTAAAACATGTAATATTTTCAGTTAAAACTTTATTCGAAACATTTAAGAAAAATGCATGCAGGACCTAAATGCAAGAAAATGGCCTAAAAGTAATTTGAGAAGGACTAAAATGCAACAAGAGTAAAACTGCTGGATTTTATTTTAAAAAGTTTTATAAAAGAAGTAAAAAGAACGACGGCGCCGACGACAGAGCTCCGCAGCCGACGGCCGTCAGAGGAGGCCAGAAGGGGGCCTCCAGATGTCTTATCTTAGATCAGACCCCATCGAAAGCAAGAGGGGAAGGAAAAGGGAAGATCCGCCGGAGCCGATGCGCGATCGGACGGCGGGAGAGGCCTCCCCACCTCCTTTGCCGTCGTGGGACTCCGACGGCACCGAGGAAGGAGGAGACCACTGGAGGCGGAGCTGCGGCGATTCTGGGCTTCCAATGGCTGCGAGAGGCATCGAGGCTACTCTGGAGCGGCGCGGAGGTTGGTGGAGTGAGGTGGTGACCTGACCGTTGTCGTCGCTGCTTCCTCCCGCGAGCGGCGTTGCTGGGACGCTCCAGAGGTCGAGGCACGATCCTGAGGGCTTTGGGGTGCTTGGGATATGCCATGGATGGTGTCTGGACAAACGGAGGGGCGGGGGAGGCCAAGAGCGGACGTGGCGTCTCTGGATCCCGTCGTCTTCTCCGACGACAGCGTGACCAAAGCGGTACTCAGGTGTTCTTCGCACGGACTGTTAGGAGCGACGGAACGGACATGCGGTGGGCCGTGGAGCACCGGGGAGGCCAGAGGAGGAGGAATGAAGGCTCAGGGGTCCAGGAGACTTCCTGGATTGCCCCCCCACCTCTGTCGCCGGAGTTTGGCGACGGTGGGGTACGATGGAGCGTCGTAGGCCAAGGGATCGGTCTGGATCCCTTGGAAACGCTCCAGGAAGAGAGGAGAAGGCCTGGAAGACGGGAATTCAGGAAATTAAGAAAGGTTAAGGCATGAACCTAGCTGGAGATCGTCGCTGGAGCTCTGCGACGATTCTGGCTCTCCACTCCTCTCCTCCTCGCTTTCTGCTTCTCTCTCGGTGTCTCTTCTCTCTCTGAACTCTCTCTCTGTTGCTCTCCAAGTCTGTGCTCTTTGGCTCATTCCTCTTCTTATATAGGTAAGCAGAGAACGGAACCCAACAACTTGTAACAAAATGCCTCTCTCTCCTGAAACAGACCAGCCCTCTCCCTAACCAACCAGACACTCAGACCAACAGACTAACAGAATCCTAACTATTGTCCCCCTCTGTCCCCTTGGCTGCCAACAAGCTGAATGGAGATCCAGTGGCTGGAGATGCTTGATCCAGTGGTGCAATGTGTTGGAGAATCATGGGCTGCTCTGGATGAAGAAGCTCGCGAGGTTTTGTGGTGAATTTAGTGAAGATGAATGGGTTCAGTGAGGTGAAAGGAGACTTGTGATTTTTTGGTAAAATTGGTAAATGAAGAATGATTAATGGATAAGGAGAGGGAGAAATAAGGTATGGGTTTGATTTTGGAAGAAGAGGAAGAAATAGGTTAGACTGACGAATCAAATAAGAGAAAATGTAGGTTGAGCCATTGTGGGCTTACTAGGCCTTCATGGGCCTATGTGGGCCCCCATGGGCCGAAATGGGTTTAGGTGGGCCCAAATGAACCAAATGGGCCCAAACAAGTTGAATGAGCTTTAAAACGGGCCTAAATAGGTTTGATGGGCCAAAATGGGCTCAGATTGGATTTAATGGACCTATGTGGGCCCGTATGGGCCCAATTAGGGCTGAATGGGTCCAAATGGGCTTCCATAAAGTCAAATGGGCCTAAAATGGGTTTGTGGACCCAAATGGGCTCAACTAGGGTTTAATGGGCCTTGAAAGAGTTAATTGGGCTTAAATGGACCTAATTGGGTCTCCATGAATTAAGTCAAAACTCAGCCACCACATTCCCATCTTACAAAATCAGAAAATTGGGGTGTCTACAGATGCCCCTCCCTGAGCAAGGTCGGAGGTTGAGTAGAACAGAGACCGATGCTCAGGGTTGACAAAGACACCCCTTGTGAAACCACAAACAAGAGTCAACCACGGGCAATTAGCCACCAGCCAGAGTTCAAACCAGGGGTCTGCACTAGAGATCTTGTCACCATAGCGGAGGCCAAACGAATGAGCACAACAAAGCTCCAACCAGGTGATGACCAGTCAGCTCCAAAGAGACATGACTGGTTATCGCACTTGCTAGGAGAAGCGCCAGACAGGGCTCACGGTGCCTGTCGACCGGGAAATGACTGATCACGGAAGTCGTTCGGGCTACCAGCCCAAAGAGAGGTAAATCAAAGGTGAAAAAAAAGAGGGGCACCAGGATTCATCCTAATAGAATAAATCGTGGATGGGAAAATTCAAAAGTAAAAGGAGGCCAGGATCTGTTCCATCAGAACGTACCGTGGATGAGAAAATTAGAATATCAAAAGACACCAAGATTCATTCCATCGGAACGAATCGTGGATGGGAAAATTCAAACATCAAAAGACACCAGGATTTGTTCCATCGGAATGAACCGTGGATGGGAAAATTCAAATATCAAAAGGCACCAGGATTCATTCCATCGGAACGAACTGTGGATGGGAAAATTCAAAGTAAATGAACACCAGGATTCGTTCCATCGGAACGAGCCGTGGATAGGAAAATCAATATAAAAGAACACCAGGATTCGTTCCACCGGAACAAACCATGGATGGGAAAATCTCAAATGTCAAAAGACACTAGGATTCATTCCATCAGAACGAACCGTGGATGGGAAAGTCACACCAGGATTTGTTCCATCGGAATAAACCGTGGATAAGAAAATCACACCAGGAATCATTCCATCGGAACGAACCGTGGATGGGAAAATCACACATCAAAAGACACAAAGATTCGTTCCATCGAAATAAACCGTGGATGGGAAAATCAATGTAAATGAACATGCCACCTTTTCTGAAATAGAAGTTATGAATACTTCATTCGTGCAGATTGGGGCAATAAAACGAGATACTCAACTATTATCTGGGTGACCCCAGTGCCAAGCTGGCAGGCAAAAGAAGGCAGAGCGGAAAGAGGCGAATCAACCAACCGAGAAGCAAGCGGTGCTGATTCGGGAAAAGGACAAACAAACCCATCAACCGAGAAGCTGGCAGTGATGGTCCAAGGAAGATGACAAACGAACACATCAACCGAGAAAGCTGGAGGTGATGGTCCGAGAGCCGAGGAGCTGACTCGCCAACCGAGAGGTTGTCGGTGATGGTCCAAGAGGAAAGACACACGAACACATCAACTAAGAAGCTGGCAGTGATGGTCCGATTGTCGAGGAACAGACTTGCCAACCGAAAGGCTGTCGGTGATGGTCCAAGAGGATGACAAACGAACACATCAACCGAGAAGCTGGCGGTGATGGTCCGAGTGTCCAGGAGTGGACTCGCCAACCGAGTTGTTGTCGGTGACGGTTCGAAGGGGGGAGGACAAATGAACACATCAACCGAGAAGCTGGCGGTGATGGTCTGAGAAGAAGACAAACAAACACATCAACCGAGAAGCTGGCGAAGATGGTCCAGAGAGCCGAAAGGCAGACACGCCCACTGAGAAGCTGTTGGTGATGGCCCAGAGGGACGGAGAACGAACACATCATCCGAGAAGCTGGCGGAGATGGTCCGGAGAGCTGAAAGGCAGACACGCCCACCGAGAAGCTCTCGGTGACGGCCCGGAAGAAGGAAGAACGAACACATCATCCGAGAAGCTAGCAAAGATGGTTCGGAGAGCTGAAAGGCAGACACGCCCACCAAGAAGCTGTCGGTGATGGCCTGGAGGAAGGAAGAACGAACACATCATCCGAGAAGCTGGCAAAGATGGTTCGGAGAGCTGAAAGGCAGACACGCCCACCAAGAAGCTGTCGGTGATGGCCCGGAGGAAGGAAGAACGAACACATCATCCGAGAAGCTGGCGAAGATGGTTCGGAGAGCTGAAAGGCGAATGCGCCCACCGAGAAGCTGTCGGTGATGGCCCAGAGGGAAGATGAACGGACACATCATCCAAGAAGCTGGTGGAGAAGGTCTGAGAGCTGAAAGGCGGACACACCCACCGAGAAGCTGTCGGTGATGGCCCAGACGGAAGAAGAACGAACACATCATCCGAGAAGTTGGTGGAGATTGTTCGGAGAGCGTAAAAGGCGGACACGCCCATCGAGAAGTTGTTGGTGATGGCCCAGAGGGAAGAAGAATGGACACATCATCCGAGAAGCTGGCGGAGATGGTTCAGAGAGCTGAAAGGCAGACACGCCCACCGAGAAGCTGTCGGTGATGGCCTGGAGGATGGAAGAACGAACACATCATCCGAGAAGCTGGCGGAGATGGTTCGGAGAGTTGAAAGGCGGACACGCCCACCGGGAAGCTGTCGGTGATGGCCCAGAGGGAAGAAGAACAGACACATCATCCGAGAAGCTGGCGGAGATGGTTCGAAGAGCTGAAAGGTGGATGCGCCCACCGAGAAGCTGTCGGTGATGGCCGAGAGGGAAGATGAATGGACACATCATCCAAGAAGCTGGAGGAGATGGTCTGAGAGCTGAAAGGCGGACACACCCACTGAGAAGCTGTTGGTGACGGCCTAGAGGGAAGAAGAACGAACACATCATCTAAGAAGTTGGTGGAGATGGTTCGGAGAGCGTAAAAGGCGGACACGCCCATAGAGAAGCTGTTGCTGATGGCCCAGAGGGAAGAAGAACGGACACATCATCCGAGAAGCTGGCGGAGATGGTCCGAGAGCTGAAAGGCAGACTCGCCCACCGAGAAGCTGTCGGTGATGGCCCAAAGGGAAGAAGAACAAACACATCATCCGAGAAGCTGGCAGTGATGGTCCGAGAACAAGACAAACAAACACATCAACCGAAAAGCCGGCGGAGATGGTCCGGGAAGTTGAAAGGCGAACACGACCACCAAGAAGCTGTTGGTGACGGCCTGGAAGAAGGAAGAACGAACACATCATCTAAGAAGCTGGCAGAGATGGTTCGAAGAGCTGAAAGGTGGACGCGCCCACCGAGAAGCTGTCGGTGATGGCCCAGAGGGAAGAAGAACGGACACATCATCCGAGAAGCTGGTGGAGATGTTCTGAGAGCTGAAAGGTGGACACGCCCACCGAGAAGCTGTCGGTGATGGCCCAGAGGGAAGAAGAACGAACGCATCATCCAAGAAGCTGGCGGAGATGGTTTGGAGAGCTGAAATGGCAGACACGCCCACCAAGAAGCTGTCGGTGATGGCCCAGAGGAAAGAAGAACAGACACATCATCCGAGAAGCTGGCGGAGATGGTCCGAGGGCTGAAAGGCAAGCACACCCATCGAGAAGCTGTCGGTGATGGCCCAGAGGGAAGAAGAACGAACACATCATCCAAGAAGCTGGCGAAGATGGTTCAGAGAGTTGAAAAGGCAGGCACGCCCACCGAGAAGCTGTCGGTGACGGCCTAGGTGGATGGAGAACAAACACATCATCCGAGAAGCTGGCGGAGATAGTCCGGAGAGCTAAAAGGTAGACACACCCACCGAGAAGCTATCGGTGACGGCCCAGTGGCAAGAAGAGCAAACACATCATCCGAGAAGCTAGCGGAGATGGTCCAGAGAGCTGAAAGGCGGACACACCCACCAAGAAGCTGTCGGTGACGGCCCGGAAGAAGGAAGAACGAACACATCATCCGAGAAGCTAGCGGAGATGGTTCAGAGAGTTGAAATACGGACGCGCCCACCGAGAAGCTGTCGTTGATGGTCTAGAGGGAAGAAGAACGGACACATCATCCGAGAAGCTGGTGGAGATGGTCTGAGAGCTGAAAGGTGGACACACCCACCGAGAAGCTGTCATTGACGGCCCAGAGGGAAGAAGAATGAACACATCATCCGAGAAGCTGACGGAGATGGTTCGGAGAGCTGAAAAGGCAGACACGCCCACCGAGAAGCTGTCGGTGATGGCCCAGAGGGTAGATGAATGGACACATCATCCGAGAAGTTGGTAGAGAAGGTCCGAGAGTTGAAATGCGGGCACGCCCACCGAGAAGCTGTCGGTGACGGCCTAGGAGGATGGAGAACAAACACATCATCCGAGAAGCTGGCAAAGATAGTCCGAAGAGCTAAAAGGCAGACACGCCCACCGAAAAGCTATCAGTGATGGCCTAGAGGCAAGAAGAATGAAGACATCATCCGAGAAGCTAGCGGAGATGATCCAGAGAGCTGAAAGGCGGACACGCCCACCGCGAAGCTATCGGTGACGGCCCGAAGGAAGGATGAACGAACACATCATTCGAGAAGCTAGCGGAGATGGTCGGAAGGACTGAAAGGTGAACGCGCCCACCGAGAAGCTATCAGTGACGACCCGAAATAAGGAAGAACAAACACATCATCCGAGAAGCTGGCAGTGATGGTTCGAAGAGCTGAAAGGCGGACACGTCCACCGAGAAGCTACCGGTAATGGTCCAGAGGAAGGATACCAAGAGGGCAGATGACAAGAACGACACCAAATGGCAGCTGACATGCCCCTGGTATTGGAAAGCTAAGGATGCCACTGAAAGAAGGAACAGAGGAATGCCGGGGTGTCCAGACAACTGGTTTAGCCAATAAGGGTTCACCATGGGGATCTTATTCAAGTACTAGTGCACCCTGGATCGTCGTAGAAGTTGGGAATATCTGTTGAAGCAGCTGAGGATCTGTTGTTCTATGCTCGATGCCATTGCGAATTCAGAGTGTTTCTGATGTGTCACTGATGCCTTAGATCTGATGCTTGACTGGCTGCAATGTTTTACTGTGGTTGTCGATTTGTAGGAGGCACTTATGAATGTTGCTTCTCCATGAAAATGTGCACTTGACCATCATTCTTAAAACAGTCCTCCTTTCCACAAAGTAGCTTTCATACCCCTGGTTGGAGGCTATAGTTCAGTTGAAAAACAAGTGAATGTTTTGTCAAGCACATGATACGTGACTTTTGACCAAAAAGCAGTTGACATGCCCCGAGTCGAAGGTACTGGCTCGATGATGCAGTAGCTAGTGTTTTTACTGCTTATACTCTTTAACCACTGGGTAGCTGAGATACCTCAGGCTGATGGTACTTGTCGGAACTTCATTTACTGCCTTGCTTACTCAATGAGTTCACTATTTGGGTCATTTGCTTGTTTGTTTGCCCTCAGCTATGTTGGAAAGTTGTTTGCCCATTAGAGGAGGATGACACCTTCGACTCAGTTGCCACTACAAAGACTTGCAAGTCGTTAGGTAGCTCTCATTGGGTAGGGGTGGCACTCGAACTCACGGCAGGGTATTGTGGTGGACCTGGCTCCATGCCAAACTCTTTAAGGTCCTACACCTGCTTTTCCTTTTCGATATCATTGTTTTTTTTACTCCCTCATAGGCATGTGGTTTCACTCTAACCTTGTCTTGGAGGCAATGAGCACCCAATCTATTCAGGAGGCCTTTATTGCAAGAGGGTGGGTCAGTCCCTCGGAGGTGTGATTTGACCGAGCGCGTACTCCAACTCCTCCCCAAGGTCTAGTAAGGGTAGAGCTACAACGCATGCCTCTCACTCATGGGCTGACTTCTGTCTTTGCCTTCTATCTTCTCTATTCTTTTATGCCCTTGCAAATGTATGGTTTCTTTTCTAGCTCACACTCAGTCACCCCTAACATTTTATCTCCCTCTTGGAGGTGCAGGATCCATGCTAAGCATGGACATTTCGTCTAGTTTTGATGTTCGATGGCTCCCTTGCTAACCTGGTCGTCTAAGTAGTGACAATTGAGGAGGGATAACCCATTCTAACATTGGCGAGCTTTTTCGATTTTCATCATCGGGCTGAGTGTTAATGACAAGCAAACTACCCTTCTAATTGCTTTTGATGTTTTTCTGTTGTTTATGTTTTTTCCTTTTTGTATTTTTATCTTTTGTGCTTTTTTATTTTTTGTGTTTTGATATATGATGATGCAGAAAGAAAACAAAGGAACACAGGAAAAGGATATAGCTCCAGTCCTTGTCGTTGATGTTTTGCCGATGCCATTGGGGTTTATGATAACTCCTTGTAGTGCAGCTAGAAATTGGAATCAAGACAGGTGTATTTGTAGCCATCACAACTATTATTGAGACTGAGACAATCAATGTAAATGCTGAATCTGCTGATGACTGTAAACTGCATTTCTGTCTGAGTTGATATCTTCTGTGCTGGTTGTCTCCCACTTGATCCAGGGTATTTGCACGTATCAGCTCATGGCAAACTGGCAAGTGTTAGGTTGGACACCCCCGGTAGGGGCAAGAACAAGAGTGGCGCATATGAGTGCTTCCAGACATAACCAAGAAATGACAAGAATGAACCAAGCAAAAGGAAAACATGAACAAAAGCAACAAAAGTGAAATTGGCCGAAAAGGCAAAAGAACAAACTAGGCTAAAGAGAGGCCCGATGGATTCCCCGGGAAAGAAACAGGAAAAGAAAAAGAAAGCGAAAACCCCGAAGTTCATACATCCTTAAAGCTTGCAGGCTCGGATGAGGAGAGGTTGGCTACATTAGGGTATGCAGATGTTGATGTAGGTGCGGGTATTGCCTCCTGTGCATTGAGGACAATAGATCCTTTGTCGATCAAGCTCTGAACAACATCCCGGAGAGTGTGGCAATTATCAGTCGAGTGCCCCGAGGCTCAATGATAATTGCACTGCGTTCCTACGTCGTACCACTTTGGAAGTGGGTCCGGTGGCGGACGAGGATCTGGTAGTCGTAGAAGTGACACGATCTGAAGGAAGAGGGCACTCAGTGGCCTTCCAAGTGGAGTGAAGTCACTTTGAGAGCGACGACCGTGCCTCTGCTTGGGTCGTTGTTCCTACTGAACCGGTGCGACGTGATGCACTGGTTCAACGGTGGAGTGTGTGTATGCAGTGTGTGGAGAACTAGGTGCAAACGCTAATTGGTTCTGATCAGGCTGGCTCTCTACACCTGAAGGCTCCTTAGAAGGCTGGACGAATGCGATGGCTGCCCTCTTGGCACTACCGGTGTTGACAGTGTTATTGTTGGAGTTGCTGCTAGAAGAAGCGGCTTGCTTGGCGAATGTAGAGAGTGTAGGGAAGTTCCCACCTTTCAGCGAAGTCTCCACGCGAGTGCCAGCCCAAATCAGAGATGCAAAACTAGTGATGGGCTGAACGTTGAGCAGGGCCCCAGTCACTGGTTGTGCTCCTCTTATAATAATCTTGATAGACTCCTCGTCAGAGGGTCTATTCTTGATCTGGGAGGCTAGTGTACGCCAACGACCGACATACTCCTCAAATGATTCGTGGGGGCCCTGCTGGATTGCTACAAGATCCTCTCACTTAGGGATCAAGTCGAGGTTGAAGGAATATTGCTCCAGGAACACCTTAGAGAGGTCATTCCAAGTCTTGATAGAGGCCATGTCGAGGGATGTGAACCTATCTAAGAGCCGGCCCTGTCAGACTTTTCTGAAACAAGCGGATCAGAAGCCTTTCATCGCCTTGAAGCTGCACAAGGTCTCCGTAATACGCCTTCAAATGAGAAATTGGGTAGCCACTACCGTTATATCTTTAAAATTCCGTGATGTGGAAATCCGATGGGAGAGTCGCCTTTGGAAAATAGTAGAGGTCCCGAAAGTGGTAGGACTGGTGTTCCCCGCCTTGCACTTGACGAAGTGCTCTTTCTAGATCGCCTATCCTTGCCAGGAGAGCGTCTAAAGTTGCTGCTAATGAGGCAGGAGCTGCTGATGCGGGTTCCACGTATGGGTCACGCGTGTGTGCTCCTTCGGATCCACCCTAACGCCTCCCGGTGTCAAGGCATAAGGGCCAGCATACCCGTGCATAGGTGTTGAGTGTAAAGATGTCATGCGTGGATGAGCCTAATTCTGATGCAAAGAGAATGAATGCATTGCATGCTGTGTCGTGCAAGGTGCAGATTGAGGGAGCAGTAGTTGCTGTGCCGGTACGATTCTGGGCAACAAACTCGAGGCATACTACTCCCCAGCTAGCCTGAACGGCTGGCCACCAGGTGATGGAGTCACCTGCTATGCATAGTGTAGTGAGGGTGCAGGAGGCAATGATGATGCCCTCATCGCCGGAGCAGTGAAATGTTGAGGTGATGGTATGGGCGATAGTGTAGTGGGAGCCTGCAACGCTAAGGTAGTCTGCATCGAAACCTCAGGGTTAAGGGAAAAGGAGCAAAAGTAAGACCAGGATAGAGAGCCATACATTGTAGCCTCCTTGCAAAAGCCAACAGATGCTGTGGTTGCATGGCAGAAGACCCACCAACGGATGGGTCAGAAGGCAAGAGCGAGAAAGGGACGGACTCTATGGCAGATGTAGCCGCAGCCGACTGAATTCCTGGTACAGGAAAGCCCGAGGAAAGGGGTGCATCCAGCACTTCTGGAACCTTGGTAGAGATCATCGCAATGGAATCAACGTCAGGTTCCCGAGTGAAGAGTGCCTGCGAATGCCTCAAAGTGGGTATAGAATCTCCTTGAACTCCAAAATGAAAAGTATGGAGGGGAGAGAAATCAGCAAAAGTGAAAGATGGAGGAACCAAATCCGGAACTTCCTCCAGGACAACAACAGGGGGCTCACTGGTCGGTTGGGCCATGGCTGACCGCGAGCGAAAATGAATGGAGTTGTAGCAAAGACAGGCGCATGAGCTCTAAGACGAACTGCAGTCGAAAGCGACCAACAACTCAGAAAAGGCAAGAGGGAACAATCGCGGGAAGCCACCCGCAACGGAGACACCCGAGCTCCTAGCCGACGACCAACAACAAAGTACCTGAGAAAATAGGTAACAGAAATAGGTATCAGAACTTGGACAACAACACAAAGACAAATGCGAGTTATTAGGGTTGCATGCCATGGCACACAATGCAGATGAATGTCCTAAAATGCACTCTCTCACCATGCATGTCTTATATGGGGTTGACCACATGGGACGCACTCATGGGTTTGGGTTTTGACTCTGGTCAGAAAGTAAGGTCCCCGTTCTAAATCCTGGCCAAAGCGCAGGTAGTGAACGAGTGGTGCGTTGGTGGCCTCGTCTCCTGCAGTAGGATAGAGTTGTACCCTCTACTAGCACCGACACGACCTCGGACAAGGGGGGACAAACTAGCAACACGTCCTACGCCAAAGCTATAGAACGGGTTGCTAGGATTGTCCTTCGCGGATTGTGGGTAGACTCAAAGGAGAAGATGCATGCATTCTAGAATGACCATTCATGCGATATGCTTTTGTGTCTTTTACTTGCATTTTATTAGACCAGAAGGGATTGTGAGCATTCGTCTCTAGTTATGCCTTATTAATTGTTCGTCTAAACTTGTGTGTTTTATTTTAACCAGATAGGGAGGCAAGCATGTCTCTACTCTCCTAATCATGGCAAATTCAAAAAGAAGGGGAAAAACACACAATTATGGCATCCAAGAGTCAGACAAAAGGCGTAAACATGGCATGTGCTTGTGTTGTGCCCAAGTAAGTGAATAAAAGCAAGTATCGACAAACAAAGCATGAATCAAGGCAAGTGCATGTGCAGTGGCATAGCAACAGTGTAAAGAAGGCTAAAAACGGCATGTTCTATCAAATATGTACAAGCAAACAGAACAAGCAAACAAGCACAATGCAAACAAACCAAAGACAAGTAGGGAAACCAGAACGAAAGCTAGAATCTGGTTATCCCCAGCGGAGTCGCTAGTTCCTGTGACCATGTTGGTGGAACCCTTGGCGCGGCTCTCCACCTACTCTGGTGTGCAGAAGCACACGAGGAGATCCGATATGATCACGGCGAAAATGGTGAATCCGAAAGAAGAGAGAAGACCCGGAAACACCAAAGGGAAGACAAAAGGATAAGGAAAGGAGTCGCCACCTAGTCTTTTAATGGAAAGACGAGGAAAACCAAAACAAACACAAGAAAAACAAGAAACAAAACAAAATGCAGAATGCATGTGTGATCTGTGCCTAATGGATAATGCAAGATGAATGCGGGCTAGAGAAAGGGTAAGGATTCTGGTTATGCATGGAGAAGGGGTGAGGCACCCCCATGCGCCCGAGAAAACTCGATCTTTCTAGGTTTCCTACTGTCAATGGTCTGCTAAATGTATGCTTGCTTATTCTATATGCTCATGCATGAAGATGATCGAAAATATACCAAATCAAAGTAAAGAAATGAAATAAAGGAAAAAAGTTAATCCGATGGTCAAATGTAGGCATTGAGAATGCCGCTTTACTATACGCCCTTAGGTGATGAGGAAAATCGTGAAAATCGTGAAATTCTCGGAAAGCATCTCGCAAAATAGCGGAAATTAGGATAAATCCAAGAAAATCAAAAAGGGAAAAATAATCCTCATTCGGGACCATGTCGGCTTTGCAAGCCTTTTATTGTACGCCCTGGGCGAAGGAAAAACAAAACATGTGAAAACTACGGAAAATCGAGGACAACTCGGAAAACGAGGAGAAAACAAAGCTCGGAGAAAGCTTGAAAAGCGTGCACCAAGCAAGGAAGAAAAGATGGGAAAATCTGTACAAAAAGATGTGAAAAGCCATGCAAAATGCAAGTGCGAATACAAATCTGAAGAATGTAGGGGGTTTTATGCAAAAAACCTAAAAACCAAGGAAAGCTGAAGTTAAGAAGCCCAAATCCTCAAAAATATGTAGAAAAACACATTCCATGCATGTATGAAGAATTCTGGAGTCAAATGTTCATCCCTAGTCAAAGGAAGCTCTCTAGGGGTCAGAATGCAATTTATCCACTAATGCATGCATGAAAATCAATTCTACATAAAATCTGGGTAAAAATGCAAGAAAATGTCTCAGAAATGATTCAGGAAGTTTTAGGGGCAAAATGGTCATATTACTGCTGAAAACAGGCAATCAGAACAATTCTGCAAAGCATAGGGGGTAAACAGCAAAAAACCCAACAAACAAAGCATTCCAGGAAGTTCTGATGAAATTCAGGAGCAAAAATGTAATTTTCACTGAGATTAAAACATGCAATAGAAATTCAGTGAAAAAGAGGGTTAAAATGCAATTAAATCATGAAAACAAGCTTCTGGAATGTTTTAAAACAAATTCATGGAGTTTTATGCAATTTTCACAGCAAAATAAGCTTTCTAGATGCTTTCTGCAAAATACAGGGGCTTACATGCAATTAAACCAGTGAAATTGTGCATGCTGAAACGTTTTCAAAAGATGTAAGGGCTTACATGCAATTTTCACAAAGGAAATGAACTGTTAGAAACTTTCCAAGGAAACCTAGGGTCTTCTATGCAATTTGTCTGAAACAAAATACATTCAAAAAACTCTGGAGGGCTTTTATTGAAGTTTTAAACTCAGAAAACATTACTTTAAATGTTTAGGGTAAGAAATGTAATATTTTCAGTTAAAACTTTATTCGAAACATTTAAGAAAAATGCATGCAGGACCTAAATGCAAGAAAATGACCTAAAAGTAATTTGAGAAGGACTGAAATGCAAGAAGAGTAAAACTACTGGATTTTATTTTAAAAAGTTTTTTAAAAGTTTTAAAACAGAAGTAAAAAGAATGACGACGCTGTCGACGGAGCTCCGCTGCCGACGGCCGTCAGAAGAGGTCAAAGGGGGCCTCCAGTGGTCGGATCTTAGATCAGACCCCACTAGAAGCAAGGAGGGGAAGGAGGGAGATCCGTCGGAGCCGATGCGCGATCGGACGGCGGGAGAGACCTCCCCAACTCCTTCACCGTCGCGGGACTCTAGCAATGGCACCGAGGAAGGAAAAGACCTCTGGAGGTGGAGGAGCGGCGATCCAAGGCTCCTGGTGGCTATGGGATGCTGCAGGGACCCTTCCAGAGCGAGATGGAGGTTGGCGGCGCGAGGTGGTGGCCTGGCCATTGCCGCCGTGGCTTCCTCCGACGAGCGGCATTGCTACGATGATCCAGTGGTCGTGGTGCGGTTCTGGAGGCTCGGGTGGCCTTCAGGGCATGTTGTGGAGTGCTCACAATGGCCTGGAGAGGCACATGCCACATCTGAGGTGGTCATCTTTTCCGACTACGGCATCTCTGGGCATTTCTCCGACGGTTGAGTGTGGGACTGTCTGGAGGCAGTGAAATGGAGATCCGGAGAGTGGAGGAGCACGGGGATGGCCAGAGAAGGAAGTGAGAGGCCTCAGGGATCTAGGAGACCTCCTGGATTGCCCTCCCCACCTCTGTCGCCGGAGTTTGGCGACGGCGGGGCACGGTAGAGCGCCAGAGGCCAAGGGATCCCTCTAGATCCCTTGGAAACGGCCCAGGAAAAGAGGAAGAGGACCGGAGGACCAAAATTCAAGCAATTGGGAGGAGGACAGTGTGCGTACCTAGCTGGAGATCGTCGCCGGAGCTCCGGCAGCGGTGGCTACTCCTCTCCCTCTCTACTTCTCTCTCAGTGTCCCTTCTCTCTCTGTTTCTCTCTGAATTCTCTGTCGCTCCTCCCCCCCTAATTTTTCGCTCTCTGCCTCCTTCTTTATAAGCCACCAGAGACCTACTGTAACAGAAAGCCACTCCCACTCGTAACAGACCAGCCCTCTCCCTAACCAACCAGACACTCAGACTAACGGATTAACAGAATCCTAACTACTATCCCCTCCTTGCTCCCTTGGCTACCAACAAGATGAACGACGATCCAGTGTCTCACCGATGGTTGATCCAGTGGCTGGAGATGCTTGATCCAGTGGTGCAATGTGCTGGAGATGGGCTCAGTTAGGAGGAGTGGTGAGGCTGAATTCGTGAGGTTTGATGGAGAATGGGTTCAATCAGTGGGTAAGGAGGACTTGTGATTTTTTGGTAAAATTGGTAAATGAAGAATGATTAATGGATAAGGAGAGGGAGAAATAAGGTATGGGTTTGATTTTGGAAGAAGAGGAAGAAATAGGTAAGACTTTGAAGAATCAAATAGGAGAAAATGTAGGTTGAGTCATTGTGGGCCTTGTGGGCTTTATGGGCCTCCATAGGCCTATGTGGGCCTTGTGGGCCCCCATGGGCCCAAATAGGTTTAGGTGGGCCCCAATGGACCAAATGGACCCAATCAAGTTGAATGAGAGTTAAACGGGCCTAAATAGGTTTGATGGGGCAAAATAGGCTCAGATTGGGTTTAGTGGACCTATGTGGGCCTTGTGGGCCCGCATAGGCCCAATTAGGGTTGAATGGGTCCAAATGGGCTAAATGGGCTTCCATGAAGTCAAATGGGCCTAAAATGGGCTTGTGGACCCAAATGGGCTCAACTAGGGTTTAATGGGCCTTGAAAGAGTTAATTGGGCTTAAATGGGCCTAATTGGGTCTCCACGAATTAAATGGCCTTGGTTAAGTCAAAACACAGCCACCACATCCCCATCCTGCAAAATCAGAAAATTGGGGTGTCTACACTACTTGTGTGACCTAGGGAGTGAGGGAGCGAGTATTCGTGGGAAAGTGGACGAAATGTACAAATTTCTAAGGGGCCTATACCTCCAGAGGGAGAAAAAATGATAGGTTGTGAATGAGTGTGAGCTAATAAAAACGTAGACTTCGGAGCACAAAAGAAATAAGAAGATAGAAGTCAACTCCAATGAGAGAGGCATGCAAGACAACTCTATCCCTATCACATATCTTGCAAAGGAGTTGAAGTGTACACCTACCAAGCCCATATGTTCAAAGGGACTAGCCACCCCTTTTGCATCAAAAAGTAAGAGGGCAACCATCCCCCAGCCTAGGTGTTTATTACCTCCAAATAGGGATAGTGTAAGTCAGCATGCTAGTGAGGGAGTAAAAGAAAAATGAATTATTGAGAAAAGTAGGTGTAGGGCCCTAGGAGTTTGGCATGGAGCCCAGTTTATCCCGAAAATCCATTGGTTGAGTGAGAGCAACCATAAACCCAGGAATCCAGGTAGCACCAAGTGAGTTGAGGACATTCTAGTCCCTTGTAGCAGGCAACGAAGGCTTCCTCGGTGCTGAGGGCATATCTTCTATCAACCATGCATAAATCTTGCTTCCATCTTATGAGTTCTGCATAAATCATTTGGTATTTAGCGTTGGTGAGTTCACCACTTTCGCACTTTGCATTGCTTTGCAAGGCGTTTGCCTACGTTCCAACTAGGGGCATGCCAGCTGCCTTTTGAGTTGGAATTTTGGCAAAAAGGGATCTTCAGCTAGGGGTATGTTAACTGCTCTTTGGTTGGGAATAGGTCTTTGACTAGGGGCATGGCAGCTGCCTTTTCTAAGTCAAGAAGATCATTGGGACATTACTACTTTTGGGGAGGCTTCTCGCAAGCACTTCAGGATAAGCCTGTCAGTTCACAGAAGCATAGTTGTCATGGCATATAACAGGCTGGTGGCATGCATAGCAATAACTCGTAGGTCCGTCGGACTTCTTCCAAGGCGAGAGTAAGCTCTGTCTGCCAGAAGCGAAAGGCATGGAAAGTGGGTTTCCAGAATCTAGACACAGAGCATAACAAGTACGCTAGTTCACTTCAACCATGGCAATATTCAACAATGACGAGGATGATATACTTCAAACCCGCAGATGTTCATGATCCTCAGCAATTAGTACACCAATCAATGTTTGCAGAACATCAGAATAGTGCTTGAGTGTCACCTTGGCTGGATATCCAGGTATGGCATATGAGCTGGTAGTTATGGTAGTTACCCAGTGAGCCCCATCATATACCAGTAATGCAAGCAGTTTCATTTCCAAGGCCAAAAGTGCAAAATGGCCACGAGAATTGTGTTTTGGCCCCCAACACTCTGTAGCTCGCATATGAACGACAAAGTGCAAAGTGTCAAGAAAATAACCGCACAGCCCTCCAAAAATTTACCAAGTGGGGTAATTTGCAGAAAACCCTTTAACAACGTGAAATTTGCAGAATAGCCCACAAAGGGTGCGGCAAATCACATTTGAGCAGAAACTTGCAAGCACTCAATAGAATTTTAAATACCAGCAGCACAGTAGTAATACAGCAATCAAAGGTTTGCCATATCAGGAAATTTGCAATAAAGGCCCTCTAGTTTCGAAAAATTGCAGATATGCCCCAACCTTTTGCGAAATTCGCAAACAAAGCCAATTCAAATCGACAATCCAGCAAGGTTCCTTCAGAGGATATTGCACATGCATCTCAGCAAGAACTCCAGTTTCCGTGCCACCAGCATAGCAGCAAGCACAGTTACAGTTCTGCCCTTTGGAGCGCAATTGCAGCTAGTTTCCTTCCTAGGGGACAATCCAGGGATTATCAATTTTTGTTTTTACGGATTCTCCTTCCAAGCGGATGAGGTCCTTCTTCCCCTCCTTCTTGGATTTTTGCGGGCGAAAAATCCAGCTATTGACCTTTTGACCAGGCAGTCAAGGTCATATCCTTTTCCTTGGCTTCTGACCGGGCGATCAGTGTCGACCTTTGGCCGGGCGATCAATGTCATTTCTTTTCTTTTTTCCTCACGGGTGCGAGATCCTTTTCTTTGGCTCCTGACCAGGCGGTCAGAGTCGACCTTCGACCGGGAGGTCAAGGTCATTTCCGTTGCTTTTCTTGGATAATCGTGGGCGCGAAATCCTTTTCCTTAGCTTCTGGCCGGGCAATCAGAGTCGACCTTTGACCAAGCGATCAAGGTCGTTTCCTTTTTTGTTTGGAGTCTCGCAGGCGCAAGATCCTTTTCCCTTGGCTTTTGACCGGGCGGTCAAAGCTGACCTTTTGACTGGGCAGTCAAGGTCATTTCCTTTTCTTTCCTTGGATTCTTGCGGGCGCAAGATCCTTTTCTTTGGCTTCTGACTGGGCGGTCAGAGTCGACCTTTGGCCAGGCGGTCAAGGTCATTTCTTTTCTTTTTTCTCACGGGTGCGAGATTCTTTTCTTTGGCTTCTAACCGGGCGATCGGAGTCGACCTTTGGCCTGGCGATCAAGGTCATTTCTTTTCTTTTTCCTCGTGGGCGCGAAATCCGGTTGTTTGACCTTTTGATCGGGCAGTCAAGGTCCTTTTCCTTGGATCTTCGCAGGCGCGAAATCCAACTGTTGACCTTTTGACCAGGCGGTTGAGGCCATCTCCTTTTCCTTGGATTTTCGCGGGCGCGAAATCCAGCTGGTTGGCCTTTTTACCGGGCGGTCAAGGTCATATCCTTCTCCTTTGATTTTCGTGGGCACGAAATCCAGCTATTCGACCTTTTTACCAGGCAGTCAAGGTCATATCTTTTTTCCTTGGATTTTCGCAGGCGCGAAATCTAGCTGTTTGACCTTTTTGACCGAGTGGTCAAGGTCGTTTCCTTTTCCTTGGATTTTCGCAGGTGCAAAATCCAACTGCTTGACCTTTTGACCAGGCAGTCAAGGTCCTATTCTATCCTTTCCTTTGGGGTGATCGCGGGCGCGAAATCCCTTTGCTTGCTCTAGGTCCGTGCGGACAGGGTTCTCTTTCTTGTTTGACAAATGGTATGTTTGTCACGCCCCTTTTCTTTGGGCTGGTATCCCCAACTACTTGGCTGACAACCGTCATGCTGTCAGGCGTTTGGGATGGCAAGACTTGGTCGGCATGTCATATCCCACCACTTCAGGTTGATAACCTCAAGAATCCAACTGATGAGTCCGACAACTTATCATTTTCCTGCCAATGGTTCCCTCTATGCGCAGGATTTCTTTGTTTTTTGCCTTGTTACTTCAGCATTGCATCACCTTACAAGCATCCATTCTCATGTCAGCATCAGCTTCGCATTTTACTTTTAAGCATCAGCTCTTGCATTTGCCTCTTGCATTGGCATCACATTTCCAGCATTTAGCCCAGCAGTCGCATGCATTTTGCATTTTCATTTGGCAACAAGTCATGACTTTCGGTGCATCCACCGGATAAGTGACCTAGTGCCTACAGCAAACACCATTCCTTTGCAGCCTCAAAATGGGGTTATCTTGTCAACCCTGAGCATCGGTCTCGGTTCCCTCCATCCCTCGACCTTGCTCAGGAAGGGGCATTTGTAGACACCCCGATTTTGAGGTGGCTCATAGGTAAACTCTCCAGATGTTGCTTTGGATGTGGCAAGCTCAACCACTTTTGAATCCTATTTGACATTTTTAACTAGCCAGAGATCATTGCATAAACCGACCACAAGCCCATAGCAAGCCCGTGACCCAATTGGCAATTCAGATAGCTAGTGGAGGCCACCAATGTGGAGCACTTGACTGGAGCACCAAGCAGGAGCACTAAAGTGGCGCACCAAGCTGGAGCACCAAGTTGGCGCACCTAACCAGAGCACCATCCTGGCGCACCAAGCTGGCACACAGCCACTTTTCAGAGTGCTGGCTGCTGGCTTTCCATCTCCCATACTTTTAACCCTTGCCAGCGGATATTCCCTGTGAATCTACGCCAGGCTCTTCTTCTACGAGGTTGTCTGCATCCCATGGGAGTTACCCTTGTGGAACTCTATAAAAGGACCTCCATTGGCAACCTTTTGGAACACTTGGCAACTCATCACTCTTTGGTTAAGCCATTCACTTACTACCGGCAACCCTATCTTGTTTCTTGGAGATACCCTTACATTCCAGAGCATTCTCAGCCCATCCAAAGCAATAAGGAAATATTATCTTGAGCCTTCAAGGAGGAAACACCATAAGCAAAGTAAGATCCTTACTCCTCTTTCACTTATCCTTTTATTTAAGCTTAAGATATTACACCATATAAAAGCATGTAAAAACTTGATAGATGATCTGTTAGTAAGTTGTTTTCATATGATGAGATGATTGCATCATGTATAAGATGCTCTGTATGTTAAAATCTGCATCATATGATCTCTGTAAGTTGATTTCATCTCTGTTTTTATATAATGAAACATGGTTCGTGCAAATACTTGCTATGAAATGAGCTGTAAATATATTCTTTATATGTTCACCATTTGCATATGATTGTTAAGTTCACTAGCTCATTGCATGCTCTTTAGAATCTACAATGCAATATTTCAGCCCTTAACCCATGATCTTGCATGATTTTAAAATAAATGATATAAGGACTTTCGTTGCTTGCTTTTCATCATATTTCAGCTTTTTACCATCTGATTAACTGATCTGGTTAAGATAAATCATAATTAATCTCTTGCGTCTGGACCAGAATCTAAAATCAGACAACAGATTGATTCAGATTTTCTGGAGTGCACCACAGTGGAGCACCAGGGTGGCACACCTAACCAGAGCACCATCCTGGTGCACCAGTCTGGTTAGAGTAAATCATCAGCTTTGCATCATAACCTGCATGCTTTCCCGGGTGTTTTTTGACTTTGATTTTTATGGTGTGTATTCTCTGATATGGCATGTCTTTGCATGCATGATTTTATTCTTGGATGACACTGTTTTAAGCCTTTTTTGCATCTTGCATATTCAGCCAGTTGCTGAAATTTGGTGAGCTGATTGCCCTATGAACTCCTGTTTGGGAGATTCTTATGCATCAGTCCATGATCCAGACCTGGATAACATGGCTGAATCTTGTTGTTTTTACTTAGCATAGGGATGGTGTGGTCTTGTGTGAGGCATACAGCCCTTGAGCACAAGACCCATCTTGTGTTTTATTGTTTGGGATTTTGATAAGATACTCATGTTGCATTTTCTGTTGAGTTTACAAGGTTTTTACATTGCATGGCATTCTCGTTTACTATCGGATCTATGATTTCCTCTGGCATACTTTCCTGGCACCCCAGTAGAGCACATAGGTGGCACACCAGACTGGAGCACCAGTCTGGCGCACCACACAGGCGCAACAGCCTGTTTTCTGTTGCACGCAGCTGCATTTGGCATGGTATTTAGCATGTTTCCCGTTTGGATTTGCTTTTGGTTTTCTCTAGTTGTCTTCCTGGGTATATCAGGAAAACCCCACTCTGTTTTCAGCCTTTTTTATGCATGATAGATCATGTTTCGCATATAGTAAAGCGATTATGAAAATCACTTGAACTTGTTAGATCTTTGATCATATCTATGCAATATCCTTGCACTAGTGCTTGGCCCACCGCACGAGTGACATTTCTGAGCATTAGGACACACCCTATAGCCCACACACCTACGTTTAGCATAAGGCACTACTCACATATAGCATGGCATTGCATATCACCCTCGGGCGTACAGAAAAGGTTGAAAAGCCGACATTTCATATAAGTAAACGAGAGACCCATCAAAAGACCGATTTTTCGGACGCACGAGGGCGTCTAATACCTTCCTCGTGTGTAACATGGATCCTTGCCTAATTTTCTGGTTTATGACCTTTTCCATTGGCTTTATTGCATGATTTGAATTTTTTTAAGCGGTTTTCCTCGTCTTCCGTTTTTAATAGACTAAGTGGCGACTCCTGCTTTTTTATCATTATTTTTATTGTTTTACTGTGACTTTGCCGACCCTCGTGCATGTGGCCTTCCACACCAAGCCCGAGGCTGTTGCCGGCATGGTTACAGACGGACTTCAAGTGTAACACCCGTAAAATTCATTTTGAAATTATTTACATTTTATGAATTTATTCCTGGACGGGTGTTACTGTTCCAAGGCCCGTTGTGTGGTTTTGTGCTTTTGGGCTTAGGCCTCGTGGGTCGGCTTCTTTTGCGTGTTCCTGTACGTGGTTGGCACTGTGCATTGTGGCACTATGCATGTGGGGCCTAGGTGTGGGTCCATGTGTGGCCCAGTGTGGGGTCCACGCAGGGCACGCGTTCGTGGGCCATTAGTTGTGCTGGTGGTTGAGACTTGCAGTTGGCCTCGTTGGTGGTGGTTGGTGGTTGGTTGCTCGTGCGATGTGTCGATGGCTGAGATGTGTAGGTGAGCACGTTCCCAGCAACTGCTAGTGTAGGCTTTATTAGCCGCACCGCACTCCTCCTCCGCCCATCGTCGTTTTCTCCTTCCTTCTTCTTCCTTTCCCCTCCTCTTCGACGACGGGTCTCTTCTCTTCCCCACCCTCTTTCCCTTCCTCCCCATTCCTCCTCCTCCACTCCCTTCTCCTTTTCTCTTTCTACTTCCACCTGACTTCCTTTGTTTCCCTTGCATCCCACACCGAGAGAGAGGAAGAGATTGAGGGGGCGAAGCGGAGGCTCGTGGCAGCTGTATTTGAGAAGCTTGAGGCTGGTGGAGAGCCTCATTTCTCTATTGGGGCATATGGAGAGCTGAGGTATGACATGCGTCTGTATGTGCCCCAACATGAGGAGGCCAGGTAGAGGTTGTTGGATGAAGCGCATCGGTCTAGGTACACCATACTCCCTGGTAATATGAAGATGTACCGAGACCTGAAGTGAAACTTTTGGTGGCCTGGCATGAAGAAAGATGTTGCTGACCATGTGGCGAGGTGTACTACCTGCCAGTTGGTCAAGGCAGAGCACCAGAGACCTGGAGGAACCTTGCAGCTATTGGATATTCCCGTGTGGAAGTGGGAGCACATCACGATGAACTTCATGACTAGTTTGCCGCGGACTCAGAGGAAGAACGACACTGTGTGGGTGATGGTGGATCGGCTGACCAAGTCTGCTCACTTTCTGGCCATTTGGGTGAAGCTTCTGATGCGCTACTTGGCGGAGTTGTATATCTTCGAGGTGCTGAGGTTGCATGGTGTTCCGGTGTCCATCGTGTCGGACAGAGACACGAGGTTCACCTCAAGGTTCTGGAGAACTCTGCAAGAAGCCTTCGGCACTGTGCTCAACTATAGCACGACATTTCATCCTCAGTCGGATGGTCAGATAGAGAGGACTATCCAGACGCTAGAGGATATGCTCATAGCATGTGCCTTAGACTTTCAAGGGAGTTGGGAGGACCATTTGCTATTGATTGAGTTCGCCTACAACAATAGCTATCACTCAAGCATCGGGATGGCACCGTACGAAGCTTTGTACGGTAGGCCATGCAGATCGCCAGTTTGCTGGAGCGAGGTGGGCGAGCATTAATTGATTGGTCCGGAGCTTGTGCAGTTGTATGCGGACAAGGTGGATTTGATCTGGAACAGGCTATTGGAGACCGTTGGAGTTTCTGGTGGGAGATTATGTGTTTTTGAAGGTATCGTCGACCAAGGGTGTCATGCGGTTCGAGAAGCGTGGCAAGCTAAGTCCTCGCTATATTGGTCCGTACCAGATCATCCAAAGGATCGGTGAGGTTGTCTATCGGTTGGATCTACCACCAGAGATGTCGTCCATGCACGACGTGTTCCATGTCTCCATGCTAAGGAAGTGCCTGGCCGATGTTTCTCATGTGATCCCAGTTCAGCCAAAAGGGCTCTAGGAGGATTTATCCTTTATGGAGGATGCCGTCGAGATTGTGGACCACAAGGAGTAGGTGCTGTGGAATAAGGTGATTGCACTGGTCTTTGTGCGGTGGCAGCATCATGGAGCCGAGGAGTCTACATGGGAGCATGAGGAAGCCGTCCTAGCCTAGTACCCATAGCTTTTCGCCTAGTGATTTCGGGGGCGAAATCTTCTTTTAAGGTTGTTACGATGTAACACCCATAAAATTCATTTTGTAATTATTTACATTTTATGAATTTATTCCTGGACGGGTGTTATTATTTCGAGGCCCGTTGTGTGGTTTTGGGCTTTTAGGCTTGGGCCTCATAGGTTGGCTTCTTTTGCGTGTTCCTGTACGTGGTTGGCACTGTGCATTGTAGCACTGTACGTGTGAGGCCTAGGTGTGGGTCCATGTGGGGCCCAGTGTGGGGTCCGCAAGGGGCCCGCGTTAGTGGGCCGTTGGTATGGCTGGTGGTTAAGGCTTGTAGTTGGCCTCGTTGGTGGTGGCTGGTGGTTGGCTGCTCGTGCGGTGTGCCTGTGGCTGAGATGTGCAGGTGAGCACGTTCCCAGCTATCGCGGGCACAGGCTTTATAAGCCGCACCGCACTACTCCGCCGCCCATCACCGTTTTCTCATTCCTTTTTCTTCCTTTCCCCTCATCCTTGGTGGCGCGTCTCTTCTCTTCCCCACCCTCTTTCCCTTCCTCCCCACTCCTCCACCTCCACTCCCTTCTCCTTTTCTCTTTCTCCTTCCCCCCGACTTCCTCTGTTTCTCTTGCATCCCGTGCCGAGAGAGAGGAAGAGATTGAGGGGGCGAAGTAGAGGCTCGTGGCAGTGTGTGGAGCTTAGGTGGAGCGTCCCCGAGACTGTGGAGTGCCTATGGCCCTGGTTGTGTCGGAGTTCACTGGAGTCGGTCAGAGATTGCTGAAGGCATTTTTCAGGTACATATCTCCACCTCATGTAATAGAGAGCATGAAATTGGTAGAAAATGCTAGAATTGCATGGAATCTAGGCAAATTTACTTTCCTAGAATTTATTGTGCATTTATGGTGAATTTATTGGTATTTATGATGGTTGGTGTGTTTTGAGTCCTTTTGACCCTTTTGCCTTTCCGAATTTATATCTTGATTCATGGTGAATGGATTTTGGTTTTGTTTGATGGGTTTTGGAGTAGACTCGATGGTCTACACCATATGTTTTATGCAAGTTTTTTGGTATTTGTTTAGGGGGTCCAATTGAAGGTCCCAGTTAGGGCGATTTCGGATGATAGGTTGGGGCCGTTTCCTAGTTTCGTAGAATTCGACATACTGAAATGGAAATGGAATACCGAACCAGTGGATTTCGGTATACCGATTCCATTCAGCATACCGTTTTTCTGTCAGTTTAGGTCCTCTCGTCGAAATTCAATCATCCGATTTTGGACGGTCTACCGAATCAAGAGATTTTGGTGGACCGAACTAGTTTGGGTATACCGAATTTCGCCTGAGTGTTGACCATTGACCTGATTTGATCGACTGATCCAGATCGACCTACCGAATCATGGATTTTCGACATACCAAACCTGTTTTCGGTATGCCGAATCTGGGCCCAAATGAGGTTATAAAATGCATTTTCCGAAGGCTTTCTGGATTGCCGTGTTTTGTCCCATTGAGATGGGATTTGGGCTGTTAGTAGTGGTCCCTTGGGACACCTGACGCGTCGCTTTGCTGAGGTTTTGGAAGAATTTTCAAAGATATGAAAATGGTTTGGAAAATGCATTTCAAGGAATAGTTGGCCTGCTTTGGAAAATGTTTTCCTAGTTTTCTGTGTGCGGGCCGAGACAATGTGGGACCGTGTCGTCGGGACCAGGGAATGTGACGACATTCTCGGGTGGTCGGACGCAACTCCCTAGTTTTGGTCGGGGGCCAGATACCTGAGGATGGGGGGTGTGGGGTGCTAGAGGTATGAGACTCCTTGACTATCGTCTCGAGGCTAGGGTTATGGTCCGCAGGTTGAGGTGTCTTGTGGCATGACGAGGAGGTATGATACTCCCTCCTGAGCACCGTGTGTGGGGGATACCGTGAGGATGCGTACCATGTGGTGGCCAGTGTGGGTGGGACACGTGCCCCATAGCTGGTAGCGTCCTGAGAGACAGGACAGCCTTCCCTGGGAGGGGTTGGCTTTGTGATGGTTCTCCAGGAGGGAGAATCACGGGACGATGCGGCTCCTACACAGGGTGGCACGTCGTGGCATTGCAGACGCCAATGGTGGCTCTTCGGTGGACTACTTGTAGCTAGAGTTTGGTTGCCTGGCGCCGGGCTTCCCGACTCACTATGTGTGGTTTTGGCCATTGAGGGCCTTTGCTTGTGGCTTTGGACTAGTAGAACGTTGGTTGAGGTTTTGGCCGGTGTGGGCCTGGTTTACAAGATTTTTAGGAAATGGTTTGCGAAATGAATTTAAAAAGGAAAAAATGATTATACGTTAGTTTTCCATGGTTTTCGTGGGATGCGTATTGGGTGACTTTGGTCACTCATGCGTTTTCCTTGTAGTTTTGTTTTGCAGGTGTAGATATGCGATTGGTTTAGCGTAGTGCATATAGATCAGAGTCTCCTAGCTGCACACACAAGTTCCTGGTAATTTGATATTTACTGTTTAGCTTTAATTTTCCTGTAATTTAATTTGTTTTAAATTATTTTGGAAAATGTGGGGCGTGACATCAAGCCTCTAGATTCTCTAGCGAAGCTTTGACACCTCTGCCCCTCCTTGAGCCCTCACTCTCTGGCTTTGCTCGCACTCAGGTTTCCTCTGCCTCTTCGTCGGCTCGCTGATGCCTAGTCCCTCTCATCCTCCCCTTCCTCTTTATCGACTCCTTTTCCCTGCCACCCTCGAATCCCATCGACCACCAATAGCCTTCCATTGGCTAGAAAGAAGGAGACGAGACAAGTGGTGCCGCAGGCTCATGAGTCAGGGAGAGAGAAAGAAGAAGGAGAAGAAAGAGGGCACATGAAGAGGGGCACTGTGCTCTTTTACCACAAGCCAAACTCAGGGCCCACACACATGAGAGTCACAACAGACCAAACTCACACAATGGGCCACCTATAGTAGGCTCGTGAGTCAGGGAGAAAGAAAGAAGAAAGAGAAGAAAGAGGGCACATGAAGTGGGGCACTATGCACTCTAACCATAGGCCAAACTGGAGTCCCACACACACAAGAGACACAACAGACAAAAATACCCCTCAACCTAGGGAAACCAAGCCAACAAAGCCATATAGAGAGAGAAACACACACATTGGGCCAAAAAAAATATGATTATCCATTAATAAACTATATTATACAAATATTAAAAATATTCATGGTTTACACTAATCTAGATAATCAAGCATAGAAGTTACATACTGGCTCATATCCCTCGAGGCACAACCAGATCAGAATCAAACACGCAGAACAGCGCCACTGAATGCCTCATTCAGTGCACCACACACAAAGCCAAGCTAATATCTATTCCTAAGGACAAATCATGATCCCTACTATCCATACTATACCATTAGGGGAGTGACTTAGCATTTCTAAGTCATTTCATCTTTTAATCTAACCACACCCAAAGTGGAATCTAACTAATTTATTTAAGACAAATCCTACAATTATTCTAATGATTATCCTAATCATTTATGTCACTATAATTATTCCCCCAAGATTAATACATACATACATATACATAAATACACACACACACACACATATATATATATGTACACATATGCATATATATATATATATATATACACACACACACACACACACATATATATATATATATACATTTATAAATACACACACACACACACACACACATATATATATATATATATATTTATATGTACACATATGCATATACATACATATATATATATATATATATATATATAGGCAAATTATCAGATGCGGTCCAGCCTCATTTTTAGAATGTGAGGCCCATAATCTACTACTGTCCATTTTCTTTTGAATGGCTTAGATTTGTTTCTGTTTTTAATATTTTTTTACATGTGTTGTTGATTGTATTGATGTATAAAGAATTGTTTATTACTGCAGATTTACTTTTTTTGGATTTGATGTAGATTTGTACATTGTCTCAAGTGATGTAGTTGACCATATTTATTTTTCCAATAAAGTAGACGTTGGATGCTTGCACTCGTAATCATGAAGTGTTACTGTTAAATGTTGGACAAAACACATGGTACATGTTAAATGACTTGATATCTATTGCACTTATGTTCCCAACAAGTGTTACTGTTGGAAGATTCAAGCATGTCTTTTGATATTCCACACATATTAAAACTCTATATGTTACTGTTACAATGTGGACATTTATTGTTTACAGTTAATAACGTAATAACTATTAATTAGTTAATGTGGACATATTAACATTAAATGTGGGCATTTATACCAATTTGAAACATAGTTATCATGCAAGTAGTCTCACCAACATACTTACAAAAAAATCAATGATAATAGTGGTGGTGATAGATATCTATCGCTCACATGACAACATAATAATTATATTAAATTGAAATCTAATTATAGGCATTGCTAATAAAGTTTAAACTTATAAACTTATAATAATTGCTTTTTACTGATCATTTTTTACATTTAATAATAACATAATAATTGCTAAGTTAGTTAATGTGGACATATTAACATTAGATGTGGCATTTATACCATTTTGAAACATGGGTTATCATGCAAGTAATTCATTAACAAGTGGTCGTTTCATTATAACGAATTTATTATTTATTAATAGTTATCATACTACTTGTTTTCGAAGTCATGAAAGTAGTTGTTTCATTATAACGAATTTAGTATTTATTAGTTATCGTAACAATAAAACCAATAAAAAATTATTGACTGTTAAACATGGTTATGCAATTTCTAACTAACACATTAGTCAGAGATCACATATTATTAATCTTAAAGATTATAAAATTTCATATTCCAAAAAAAGCGAATGTAGAATTTCGACGGAAACTTTGGTTTTGATTAGTTAACGTAACAAAGAAAACTATTTGTATTTATGAATTAACAAGTTAAAAATCAAATACAAGTTCAGATAAGTAACAAGTTCTTATTTTAAACATTTCTAAATGTTTCTATTGTAAGGAATTTAAATTTAATTTAGTAATTAACAACAAGTAACTAGTCTTTTTTTTCTATTTATGTAACATGTAAACAATAATCTTAAATAGAATGATTTACAGTAAAATTACATAGCTCCATGACACAAGCAAGTTTTCAATAAAAAACAAAGTTACCCCGAGTATAGCTCAAGGGCAACATGACAGTGGCATCTCAGTTTGAAAGAAAAAACAAATCAAGTTCTCCAAAGACATAACCATATGATCTTTTTTTTTTGTTTTTTTACAAAACAAAAGAGAAAAGCATCCCATTAGCAAGCAGTCAATCATAAATACCCAAAACTCTTACATCCTCACCATCATTGGCAATAGAACAAAGGAAAAGATGAACAAATCTAGACATACATGGCTGGACTAGATCAGGGCCGGCGAGCATGGTGGTGCCACGACCACAGACGGTCTTTGATGGTGAGTTTTTCTTTTTTGTTGGAAGAAGAAGAAGAAGAACGCTTGACAACTCCGCTGCAACCATTGGCCTTCCTTTGGCGATAGAAGCCTTTGATGTCGCCAAACGACATTTCTCCTCTCTTGTGTTTCTTTTCTTCTCACTTTTTTTTTACCCTTTTCATAACCATATGATCATCCAACAACAACAAAACAAGGGAAAAAATAGTTAAATAAATGGAGAAGCATAAAATGGCCTATCCTATGAAAGAGGAGATGAGAAGCTCTGACTCTCAATATCGGACATGGCAGCCATGGGTGGGAGCGAGAGAAGAGATCAAAAGGAGAAGGAGAAGGAAAGAGGAGATGAGAAGCTCTGATTCTAGGAGATGTAGTAGACGGAGGAGAAGAGGGTGTGGAACCTAGGAGAGAGAGATATAGAGGAGGAGTTTTGAGCTTTGACGTTTATTTATTTGGATTCACTTTTTTTTTGTTTTGCATGAAACATAATCAATGAGGAGCACCTCACGAGGTTTTGAAAATTACTCCTACTTATTAAAGTATATTTGTTGCTTTCAAAGTTTTTTTTTTTGGACGATTAGGATTTGAACAATAAATTCGAAATCAATGGCTAGGATTATGGGCCTTACACACAAAAGTGAGGCCAAGCCTTACTAGATAATGACTATATATATAGTGTGTGGTTTTGGCCATTGAGGGCCTCGTTCGTGGTTTTGGGCTGATAGAGCCCCTATTATTGTTTTGGCTGGTGTAGGCCTGGTTTTGTGGGATTTCAGAGAAAATGATTGCAAAATGAATTTAAAAGAGAAAATTAATATAGTTTTGTTTTCCACTGTTTTGTGGAGTGCGTGCTGGGTGACTTATGTCACTCACACTTTCCTCATGTTTTCGGTTGCAAGTACAAGCATGTAGAGGATTTACCACAGGCACATAGTCCGGAGTCTCGTAGCTACACACACAAGTTCCTAGTAGTTGATATTTTCTAGTTAGCTTTTAATTTCCTGTAATTTAATTTGTTTTAAATTATTATGGGAAATTTGGGGCGTGACAAATTATGGTATCAAAGCTCTAGGTTCACTTGGTCGCACTAGGCCAGTGCTATACCTAGGGTGTCTGGTCTAGAGACTCCATAGGTTTTACATGCATGGTAGAATCTGCACCTATTTTTTTTCATGGTTTTCTGTTTGTTGCTTTATCTGTGGTGCAGGTGTTTTGCCTTTCTCCTTGTAGGATGCCTCCTCGTGGTTGTAAAGGCAAGGCCCCTATTGAGGAATTCGAGTCTCAAGAGGACGTAGCCGAATGGAAGGTGATTCTTGCAGAACTGTGGAGCTTGGCACATGGGATCTTTCATGCGTTCAGCAAGAGTAGTGCTAGTGAGCCGTCGCGTGACCCGTGGTTGAGCCAGTTCAGGAAGCTTCATCTGCCATCATTCAAGGGCAAGGTCAGTGCTGTGGGGAGCGAGGCCTAGTTGGAGAAGGTGGTGAAGATGCTGGAGAGTATGGCGTGCTTAGAGGAGCATTAGGTGTGGTTGGCGACATATTTACTGGATGGTGAGGTAGATAGGTAGTAGAAGTCTGTGAGGTGGCTGAAGTTCTCGGACTCAGTCATTGTTAGCATCTAGTGGAAGGATTTCAAGGCGACCTTCTATGACAAGTATTTCCCACTCATGTGACGGAGCTTCGCCGAGTTTTCCAGAGTCTGGAACAGGGCACGATGTCGGTGCTCGAGTATGAGACTAAGTTTGCCAGGCTGGATCGTTTTGCTCCTACTTATGAGTCTGAGGAAGAGCAGGTGTAAAGGTTTCTAGACAACTTGAACCCAATGGTACGGGTGAAGGTGATGGACTGTCGGTGCCAGACTGTGGACGACATGGTTGGGATGGCTTATCGCTTCGAGGCTGAGCATTAGAAGTATCTAGAGAGCCGTCCCAATGGGAAGGGTAAGTCTTCTTTTACCTCTCAGTTCTCTTTCTTCGGTCCTCCTAGTGCTAGTAGTTGAGGTAGTCCTGAGAAGAAGTAGAAAGGGAGGCTTAGTGTTTCCTCTATAGGCCAACGGAGTTTTGCTGGAAGTAGTGGAGCTGGCTTCAGTCAGACAGGGTCCAGTGCTCTTGGTGGAAACCAGTGCTTCTATTGTGGTCAGGTGGGCCATATCGCTGCACATTGTCCCAAACCTAGGCGGACTTCCACTCCAATGGTGTGCTACAACTACGGGAAGGTGGGACATATTCAATGATCTTGTCTGGAACCACTGAAGAAGACAGGAAGTGCACCACAGCAGCCGACTAGGGGACGAGTGTTTACCATTGCAGCTCTAGGTACTAGGTCTTCGGGAGATGTAATTGAGGGTAAGGATGACTAGATGGTTTTGTAACCCTTTGTGACAATTGTAATCTAGACATTGTCCTGATTGTATGGATGTGATGGTGTTGTTTTGTTTGGCCATTAGGTTCTTTTATTGTGGCTTGCTAGATGGCCAAAGTGTTGTTTGACTCAGGGTGTTCTTTCTTCTTTATCTTTGAGTCTTTCGCGACAGAGTTGGGAGAGAGACCAGCTAGACTGCCCTTTCATCTCAACATGGTAATGCTGCTGAGGGAGCATAGCTTGGCGTAGAGGTATCTGCAGTCTATCAACTTGACGTTGAACGATAGAGAGTTTAATGCCAGCTTGATCGTGATGGACATGCAGGAGTACGATGTGATACTAAGTATGGATTGGTTGGCATAGCAGTCCGCTTTGATCGACTGTGCTCGAAGGAGAGTTTTTTTTGGGTCTCCTTAGGATGGGTCTTTCTTTGTGCAAGGTGGGTGTTAGGGTGAGCCTAAGCTTGTCATTTCGACTATGAAGGCTTATAAGTCTTCACTCAGGGGTTGCGTGGGGTATCTAGCTAGTATAGTTACCTCCACATCTCCTGAGTTGGGTGTTCACAACATCTCTGTGGTGTGTGAATATCTTGACGTTTTCTCTGACTATTTGCCTAGTATGCCACCTCATAGGGAAGTAGAGTTCTCGATCGATCTGATCTTTTGTTCTGGTGCTGTGTCAAAGCCTCCCTATTGCATTATGCCAACGAAATTACGAGAGTTCAAGACTCAATTGCAGGAGTTGTTGGACAAGCGGCTTAGCTAGCCAAGTGAGTCTTTGTGGAGAGCACCTGTCTTGTTCTTCCTTAAGAAGGATGGTTCGCTTTGACTGTGTATAGATTATCGGATGTTGAACTAGATCACAGTGAAGAACAAGTATCCCTTGCCCTGCATTGATGATCTATTTGACTAGATGTAGTCTACATCCGTGTTCTCAAAGAATGATCTGAGGTCAAGATATCATTAGTTGAGGATACGAGACTCAGATATTCAGAAGCCTACTTTTCGGACGCTACGGGCATTACGTCTTCACAGTTATGTCTTTTGACATGAATAATGCACCAACTGCCTTTATGGAGCTGAAAAATAGGATTTTCAACCCTTTTCTGGACTAGTTCCTTGTGGTTTTTGTTGATGACGTGCTGGTCTACTCCCTTGATGTGGAGACTCACGCCTTGCAACTGAGGGTGGTTTTGGATACTTTAAGGCATCATCAGTTTTATGCCAAATTCTCCAAGTGTGAGTTTTGGCTGAGCAAAGTTAGGTTCCATGGCCATTTGATTTTTGGAGAAGGCATTAAAGTAGATCCTGTCAAGGTAGAGGAGGTGAGTAGTTGGGAGCGACCCAAGACTGTGACGAAGATTAGGAGTTTCTTACGTCTAGCGGGCTATTATAAGAGATTTATTAGGGATTTCTTCTCCATAGCCATGCCTTTGACAGAGTTGACCAAGAAGGGAGTTCCATTTTGCTAGGACTAGAATTGTGAGGCAAGTTTCCAAGAGCTGAAGTCTCGTCTGGTTTCTACCCCTATGTTGACTCTAACTTTTGGAAGTGGTGGCTTCACTATGTAAAGTGACGCCAATGGTGCTGGGTTGAGGTGTGTTCTGATGCAGCATGGCAATGTCATCGCTTATGCTTCGCGCCAGCTTAAGGATCATGAGAAGAACAACCCGATCCATGATTTAGAGATGGCTGTCGTAGTGTTCCCTCTCAAGCTCTGGCAACACTATCATTATGGAGAGCAGTTTGAGGTCTTCACTGATCATCAAAGCTTGAAGTATATCTTCACGCAAAGGTATCTCAACATGACGCAACACCGTTGGGTGGAGTATCTGAAGGACTATGATTTTAACTTGTCCTACCACCCCAGTAAGGCCAACATGGTCGCCGATGCCTTGAGTCGGCGTACGCATCTGTTGGCGAGCTTGATGGTCAAGGAGTGGACCATGTTAGAGGATTTGGTGAGCTGCAGACCGAAGCGGCAAGCTTAAGAGACGGTTGGTGCTTGGGTGGCCAACCTTTCTATTCTCCCTAACCTAATAGAGTTTATTGTCACCTGTCAGCAGCTGGATCCATTTGTTCATGCTGTGTTTGAGAAGCTGGAGGCTGGTGGAGAGCCTCATTTCTCTGTTGGGACATATAGAGAGTTGAGGTGTGATAAGCGCTTGTATGTGCTCAGCATGAGGAGGCCAGACAAAGGTTGCTCAATGAAGCGCATCGATCTACGTACAATATTCATCTTGAGAGTACGAAGATGTATCGAGATCTGAAGCGGAACTTTTGGTGGCCTGACATGAGGAGGGATGTTGCTGACCATGTGGCGAGGTGTACAACCTGCCAGTTGGTCAAGGCAAGGCACCAGAGACATGGAGGGACCTTGCAGCCGTTGGATATTCCTGTGTGGAAGTAGGAGCACATCTCGATAGATTTCGTGACTAGTTTGCCGTGGACTCAGAGGAAGAACAATATTGTGTGGGTGATCGTGGATTGGCTAACCAAGTCTGCTCACTTCTTGGCCATTCGGGTGAAGCTTTCAATGCATTATCTAGCAGAGTTGTATGTCTTCGAGGTGGTTCAGCTACATGGAGTTCCGATGTTCATCGTGTCGGACAGAGACACGATGTTCACCTCAAGGTTCTGGAGAACTTTATAGGAGGCTTTTGGCATCGTACTCAACTATAATACAGCATTTCATCCTCAATTAGATGATCAGATAGAGAGGACTATCTAGACGTTGGAGGATATGCTTAAAGCATGTGCCTTAGACTTTCAAGGGAGTTGGGAGGACCATCTGTCATTGATTGAGTTCACCTACAACAATAGCTATCACTCGAGCATCGGGATGGCGTCGTACAAAGCTTTGTATGGTAGGTCATGTAGATCGCTAGTTTGTTGGAGTGAGGTGGGCGAGCGTCAGTTGATTGGTCCTAAGCTTGTGCAGCTATATGTGGACAAGGTAGATTTAATCTGTAGCAGACTGTTGGGTGCACAGAGTTGACAAAAGAGTTATGCCGATAGGAGGTGGAGATTGCTAGAATTTTTGATGGAAGACCATGTGTTCCTGAAGGTGTCACCGACCAAGACTGTTATGAGATTTAGGAAGTGTGGGAAGCTGAGTCCTCGCTATATTGGCCTATACCAGATCACCTAAAGGATCTGTGAGGTTGCTTATCAGTTGGATCTACCACCAGAGATGTCGTCTGTGCACGACGTGTTCCATGTCTCCATGCTGAGGAAGTGTCTGGCTGACACATCTCATGTGATCCCAATTCAGCCAAAGGGGCTCTAGGAAGATCTATCCTTTGCGGAGGATGTTGTCTAGATTGTTGACCGTAAGGAACAAGTGCTGCGAAACAAGGTGATTCTACTAGTCTTGGTGTGGTGGTGGCATCATGGAGCCGAGAAGGCCACGTGGGAACGTAAAGAAACCATCTTAGCCCAATACCTGTATCTTTTCGCCTACTAGTGATTTGGGGGGCGAAATCTTGTTTTAAGGTGGTTAATACGTAACACCCATAAATTTATTATGTAATTATTTACATTATAATGAATTTATTCTTGGACGGGTGTTACTGTTCCAAGGCTCATTTGTGTAGTTTGGTGATTTTGGGCTTGGGCCTCGTGGGTCGGCTTCTGATTACGTGTCCCTGTGCGTAGTTGGCACTATGCATTGTGGCATTGTGCTTGTGGGCCTGGGTGTGGGTCCATGTGGGGCTCGCATTTGTGGGCCGGTTGGTGGTGGTGTTTAATGCGGTGGGTTGTTGGCTCGTGTAGGGTGGCTGGTAGGCGAAGCATGCAGGTGTGCACGTGCCCAGCTTCTTCGTTGCATGACTTTATAAGCTCATGCACACCTTGTGCACAAATCACCCCTCCTCCCCTTGGCCACGTCTCCTCCTTCCTGAGAACAGCATTCCACTTCCTCCTTCACTCCAACGTCTCCCACTCCCTCCGCCCAGTCTCTCTTCTCCCCCACTCACCCTTCCACCTCACCCTTCCCCTTTGTCTCCCGTCTCTCCCCATTTCCTCCCCTGTCTATCCCCTGTTCAGTGTGCTCAAGAGTCAACAAAGGCGTGCAACGGCGTGCGGCAACATAAGGAGCTTCAGTGAGGCGTCCTTGGGGTCGTGGAATGACCATGGACACGTGGAGTCGCTAGAGTTGGCTAGAGATTGGATTGGATCGTCGGAGAGCTTGTTTGAGGTACGCACCTCCAACCAATGTATAGAAAGCATGAAATTGGTAGAAATGATAGGAATGCATGAAATCTAGGTAAATTTATATTCTTAGAATTTATTGTGATTTTATGAGAATTTATTGTGGTATTTATGGTGTTTTATGGTGGATGTTGCGTTTTGGGTCTTTTGACCCTCCTGCCTTTGCGAATTTATATCTTAATGCATGGTGAATGGATTTTGGTTTTGTTTGTGTGGATTTGGAGTAGACTCGAGGATCTACATCTTATGTTTTATGTGAGATTTTTGGTGCTTGTTTTGGGGGTCCGATCATAGGTCCACTTTGGGCATTTTTGAACATTTGAGCTTTGGGCCATTTTCTGGTTTCGTTGAAAACAGCTGAACCATTTTAGTATGTTGTTTTGCTGTCAGTTTTGGTCCTCTAGTCAAACTTTGGTCGTTCGATTTTGGATGGTCGACTGAATCAAGAGATTTTGGTCGACTGAACCATTTTCGGTATGTCGATTTTGACCATGAGTGTTGACTGTTGACATATTTCAGTTGACTGGTCCAAATCGGTCTACCGATGTAGGGATTATCGGCATACCGAACCCGTTTCGGCATGCCAGGTTAGGGCCCAAATATTTTTATAAAGTCTGATTTCCGTGGGTTCTCAGATTGGTTTGTGTTGTCCATTTCAGATGGATTGTGGGCCATCAATGGTGGTCTCATGGGACACCTGATGTGTCATTTTGTCGAGACTTTGAAAGAATTTCCAAAGATATAAATTGTTTCAAAAATGGTTACAAAGAGATGGTTAGTCTGTTTTGGAAAATGTTTTACATAGTTTTCTGTGTGCGGGCCTAGACATCGTGGGACTATGTCGATGGGACCAAGGAATGTAACGACATTCTTTGGTGGTAGGGCAGGTTTCGCTGGTTAAGGTCGAGGCCGAGATACCTAAGGCTAAGGGTCTTCAGGTCTTGGAGGTATGAGACTCCCTGACTGTCATTTCGATGCTAGGGTTATGGTCCACGGGTTGAAGTGTCATATGGCATAACAGGGAGGTATGATACTCCTACTATCGTTGTGAGCACTAAGGCTCGGGTATTGTCAGGCGTATAGGTATGACACTCCCTCCTGAGCACCAAGTTGAGGACACCGTGAGGAGGTGTATATTGTGGTGGCCAGTGCAGGTGTGACACGTGTTTTGTAGCTGGTAGCATCCTAAGAGACAAGACTACCTTCCCAGAGAGGGGTTGGCCTTATGAGGGTTCTCTAAAGAGGGAGAATCGCCGGACGGTGAACGCTCCTACACAGGATGGCCGTCACCATGGCAGTGCAGACGCCGTTGGTCGTGCTTTGGTTGACTGCTTGTGGTCAGAGTTTGGTTGCCTACCGTTGAGTTTCTTGACTCACTATGTGTGGTTTTGGCCATTGAGGGCCTCGTTTGTGGTTATGGGCTGATAGAGCCCCGGTTGTTGTTTTGACCGATGTGGGTTTGGTTTTGTAGGATTTCAGAGAAATGATTGTGAAATGAATTTAAAAGGGAAAATTAATATAGTTTTATTTTCCACTGTTTTGTGGGGTGCATGTTGGGTGACTTTTGTCATTCACGCTTTCCTTGTGTTTTTGGGTTACAGGTGTAGGCATGTAGAGAGTTTTGCATAGGGCATATAGTCTGGAGTTTCGTAGTCGCACACACAGGTTCCTGGTAGTTGATATTTTCTATTTAGCTTTTAATTTGTTTTAAATTATTATCGAAAATTCGGGGCGTGACATTTATGCATATCATATAAATCATTATGAATACCAAATAATTCCAAAAAACTACTAAAATTTGGATGACTTGATAATTAAGAGTACTTATCTTCATTTTTCAAAAAATGATGTTTTATGATAAGTTCTCACATTTTAATATTATAGCTTATAATTAATTCAAGATAATGATAAAAAATTAAAGATAATATCCTAAATATCTAGATGATTGTCAATCTTGGTTTAAACTTGTAATGAATGTGTCTTCCATCATATTTGTATTTGCTTTGATATACATTTGTAACTTGATGTACACAAGGGCAAGGGTGGTATTTGGGTCATGGATATAAATACCCATGGCCACCCTTTTCTAGGGCAAGTTGAAGAACAACAACCAATCTCGTTTTTGAGAGGAGTTCTTCATCTCTTTTGTAGCAGCAACCACCATAGTGAAACCCACCTTTGAGAGAGCCATCCGTGGAGTACCCAGCAAGGGGAACCACGTTAAATCCTTGGGTGTTTGC